>PVJO010024628.1:0-24074 GCA_004026905.1 Hystrix cristata
GCCTGACTGCTAGACAATTGGCCGTGTGAGTTCCTTTCAGCTGGATTCAAGAAGGGGCCTGGAACAGGCAAATACCATTTTTTATCTTATTTTATTTTTATGATGGAATAATATTATCCCCTTAGAGCTCTGAATGTATATAGTCTATTTTGAAGTAGAAATAAAAGAACTACTTATTTTTCTAAGGTTTTCTTATCTTGCATTTTTGTAACCTCAGAGAATTTTCTAATAGGTAGGATGGTGAAACGAACAAAATGAAACATGCCAACAACAAAATTCGTTATAGACGGGATTGCGAGGAAGAGCTAGGGAGTGAAAGGGCAGCACAGGCCTGTGTGCTGCTGCCCAGTCGGGTAGAGTCGCCATCTGTGAGCAGTGTTGGACTAGAGCCCGGAGACACAGAGCCCTGAGCTGGTCACTCGAATCCAGTCCCTTTGCTACTGGTCCGATTAGGGGTGAGTGTAGCAAACGTCTCCAAGCCATGGCACTTGGGCCCTGCAGGGCCTTCAGGGCAGTGTCTCTTGGTCCTGTGGGACCTTCTGGTGGGATCTGCCAGCTTGTCAAGAGGCAAAGGGAACGTGATGTGGGTGTCACCGAAGCCTTTTCTGGAAGCCTGGCTTGCTCTGATGAGGATTAGATGGTGCCTCACACCTGAAACATGGTAAGTAGAGCGCTTGGTAGAGCATGAAGGCTGCGTATCATTCTGATGTCGCATGGAAGCTCTGAAATCACACAGGCAGGTGGCTGAATCATGACACTTGAGAGGCATAGTAGGTGTGGGACGTGAGGAAGCAGAGAGAGGGGCTGGCCCTGATGGGGAAGCCGGGGAATGCAGTCTGGGAAAGGGAGGGGACCATCTTGGGCTCAGGCTCTGGACACCTTTGGTCTTGGCTGGGCCAGGGGTAGGTTACCAATGGTGTGACCAGAATTAGACCTCAGGTCATTGCCTCAAACCTGGGCACAGCAGACTGGCAAGGTGAAGGGAGAGGCCATATCTCAGCACTTGCCAAAAAGCCAGCTACAGCACCCCCCCCCCCCCCCCCCCCCCCCGCCCCGCACCAGACAGATCCAGATGGCAGAGGACCTGAGGACAAGACTCATACCTGCAGGTTTTCTGGCAGGCCCTACCAGTGGAACCCCTCCCTGTCCACTGTCACTTGACCCCAGGTTTGACGTTGGTTCCACCTGTGTGGCAGCCTGGCCCTGGAAGCCTTGTGGCCAGGTGGAGCTAGGCCGGGTTGTCCCTCTACCTGGGCTTAGGAGGGCCACTTCCACGTCATCCGTGCCAGGCTTTTAAAAGCCGCTTAGGTGTGACTTGGTGATACCAGCTGCTCACTTATGGTGACCCCCGGCAGGGGCTTCTCTGTGACCGCCTTGCTTTTTGTCAGTTTCGGCTAAGCTAGGCTACAGCTCTGCTGCAGAGGGAGCCTCCAAAGATGCCCAAGAGGCTGGTTTTAAATGTTTTATACAATTTAATTAATTGTGTTTGCTTGTGTGTGAGTGAGCTTTTGGGGTTTGGCTGGGAGACTTACATTTTCTGCTTGTCAAGATCTGAGAACAGATCAGAATATTTCAGGAGTTTTCAGAGCTGGAAAAGTCCAGAAACACAGAGGCTGGCTGGGATTTTGAAGGCAGAAACTAATTTCAATAGCACTTCCCTGTCTTCTTATCTTCCATTCCCATCCTCAAACATGAAGCTTCTCGCCGTTCTGGACCCTCCCTCATGGGTGGAGACGGGAAAACTACTAGAAAAGCAAAGAAGAAATCTTTGCACAACTTTGTTTCCCTTCATTATTTCAAGTTTTAATCTATCGTGGGCAGCCACGGGCTCTGCCAACCACACCCCAGCCCAGCACTGCTGAGGGAAGAGCTGGGGGTTCTGGTGTAGATTGGGGAATTTCCTGTATATCGTGGCTTAGGAAATGGAGGAACAGCACACTGGTAACCTAGTCCTGGGCCTGGTGGGAAGGCCAGCCCCGGGGAGCCAGCCAAGGTGGATGGGCGCCGAGCCTAGCACCTTCTTTACTTGGCTTTGTGTGGGTGAGAAGTGCCGCTTCCAGAAGGTGCTCCTGGGGGTGGGAACACAGTCTCTGGCTATGGCGAGTCTCTTCCCGCACCTTCTCCTTCTCTCTTTCTTTCTCTTTTCCTCTCTTTCTCTTCTTCCTCCTCTCCCTCTTCCCTCAGTGTGAGAATGATAGACAAGTACTTATCTGAAGGCTGTAACTGCCAGGGCTTCTTGCTACATCAAGTGGCACTTTCGAGATTTCAAGAAACTTTGCCTTTAGCCTGCCTCTTGTTTTCTCTTTCTTTTGTTATCTCCTGCCTTTTAGGATAGTAAGTAAATGTTTACTCACACTGTGCTGCAAATCATCTGGAAAGATCTAAAAAATACGGCATCTATTGGGTCCTTCCCCACCAGGGGGTTCGATTCAGCTGGTCAGGGGTGAGGTCCAGGCAGCTAGCTTTCTGTTTTCCTCTCTGTTTCCGTCTCCCCATCCCAAGCTTCCTTTCTTCCTCCTCCTTCCCCTCCTTCCTCTTTTCCTGCTCTTCCTCCACCTCCCCCTCTTCCACCCTCTCCTCCCTCCGAACCTTCAGGTGATTCTGTCTGTGACCAAGGTCAGAAACTGCAATGGCTCTGGCCTTGTGGGCCCCCGGCCTGCCAGCCCCTCTCCCCTCACAACCCTGGGGTGTCCTGGGGTTGGAGACTGGGATTGGACACTGGAGTCAGAGAGGCCTGGGCTCAAGTCCGTGTACTGCGGCTTGCCAGTACATGGCTTTGGATCTTTTTGTCAAACTCTGTGATCTTCATTTTCCTCATCAACTTGTGTGGCCAGGTGGTGGTGGTGGTGCGTGACGACAGTGCCCCCTCAGCCTGGCTGCTGCGAAGACGCATGAGATAGTTTTGTAAATTACTCAGCAGAAGGCCGTGGGCACAGGAACACTTGACAGACATGATCACCATGTTTTGAGGGTCATTGCTTTAGGAGCAGCTAGAGATGGTGAGGTAGGAATAGGGCGTGGCTAAGGCTGGCTGGCAGGGGAAGGTGACCTGGAGGAGTGGCCTGGATCTGACCTCAGCCTGAGGCACCAATTTCAAGCACTAGGGGCCCCTCACCATGGACTGTAGGGAGTTCTCACGAGTTTCCACGGGAACTCCATTCGATAAATAGAAGCAACACCGGAAGCTCTCACTTCTTTTCTACAGAGCCGCCAGGAAAGGGGCTCTCCCTTTTCCCTCCCATGGAAGATGGTGTTTGCATACCCAACACCACTGCTAGCGTGCCTTTCTCATGGTAACCCCTACCGTGCCTTATAGGCCCAGTACCCATTTTGCTGTATCTATTGTTATGCTTGACTTTCCTTTTCTTCTTTTCTCTATACTTTAAAATAAAACTTTAGAACTACTTTTTGCCCCCCTCATTCAATTCTTTGCTTGAGGAGGGGATGAACCCAGGAATGTCGGAACCCACCTGATAACAATGGGGTTGTGTGGCGGCTCTGTTGGTCTTGGCCTTGGAAGGAGAGAGAATGTGCTGGCTTCGTGGAACCTGTGACACGCTAGTAGCCTGCAGGGGCTTGTCTTCAAGAATGGGCTTGTCCTGCCCTCTCTGCCAGGAAGGTAGGACACTTCTCACCTTTAGGGGACCTGTCATCTCTCCAGTCACCTATCTCTTCTCCTCACTTGCCAGGCCCTCACAGTCACCCTTGGCATCTCCCATTCCCACCCCTCCAAGCACAGAAGGAAACTGGGTGTCCTTTTCCCTTCCTGGTGGCTCTCTCCGCTCCTCCTGGGCTCTCTTGCAGCTAAGGCAGAACATCTGGAGAGCAGAGAGCTTTTCAAGCTAAAGCAATTTCCTTTCATTATACTCAGCTCTGCCACTAGGAGAGAAAAGGGGTGCTGAGGAGGGTAACCGCAGGTCTTCTGTTCTTGGTGGAGGGGGGAAGATGGAGACCAGAAATGGGAGACAGGAGGAAGAGCCGGGCTCAGAACTGAACATCTCTCATGTTCTGGATCTGTCATTCTTCTTGACATCATGGAGGAAGAGATTATATCTCGTATTTCCTTATGAGGAAACTGAGCCTCAGAAATGATTACTCAGCTACCTCAGGCAGGAGTCTTGATATGGCAGGTCTGGGCGGGGCTTGAGATTCTGCATTTCCAATAAGCTCCCAGGGATGCAGAGGCTGCGGGTCTGGTGGAAACCTCACCTTGAGAGTCAGGCCCCAAGATATAGCTAGGGAGTGGCTGGAACTTGATACACATTCAGGTCCCTCTGACTCTGTGGCCCCTGACCATCTATTCCAGGAAGCTCTATTGCTGCAAGATGTTGCCTCCCCCTCAGCCAGTTGGTGCCCTTGAGAGGATCAACTGAAATTCCATGGATTCCTGGAGTTGGTCTGATTCTAGAGTTTTGCCCTAAAAACTTCACAGCATAGAGGATTTGCTTGGTCAGCTCTGATCACCAGGATGTGCTATGGACACCTGGCTGTCCAAACATGGCCTCTGGTGGGGACAAGACTTGTACAAATAGACAAAGACCAACCAGATGTGAAAAGCACAGTGCTGGTGAGACTCAAAGGCAGCCAGGGGAACACTAAAGTTTTATAGTGGCTTGAGAAAGGAACGCCTTCGGATGTGCTTCTAGTGGGGGCTGTTGGCATGGAGAGGGTGCAGGCACTAAGAATGGGTAATGGTTTGCTTGCATCACCATTGGTGCTCAGTAAGGTGCAGACCCCTGGGCTGTGTGCCAGGCTTGCTGGATGAGAACCTCGGGCCTTCTTACCTGTGCCCGGGGTTGAAGGGCTCTGCCTAGTCTTGATGCTCTGGCTGAGTTCACAGGTTCCCAGACCTGGGAGTTGGCTACCCTACACCAGAATTCCCAAACAAGAAAAGAATTGCTTGTGGGAAAGAGGGGAGGGAGGAGCTGTCTCTGGAAGGAAGAGCCTGGGCATGTGCCAATGATCAGGCAGCTCCGATGTTGGTTCCAACAGTGTGGCAAGTTGATGAGCAGCCCCGACTGCTCCTAGCTGGGCTCCAGGCAGGATGGCAGCCTCAGACCCCCGTGGCACTCTCTAGGTTGGTGTTCTGAGGCAGGGACCACGAGGGGGCTGTTTGATCATCACTTCCAGAGTTTATTCAGGGCAGTCTGGTTTCCAGTGTCCTGTCACCCGGTGTTTCAGGGAAAGGCTATAACACTGGAAGGTTTTGTTTTGTTTTAATCATGGCTTTATAATTGCCTCTCTGTGGGTTGACAGCTGTTATTAGCATCACCTTGAGTTCTCCTTGAGAATTTTTACATCTGGGAAGTGATCCAGCACCTCTGGGGCTGGTGTCAGAGTCTGTTAACTAAACAATAGCTTTCAAAAGTCACTGGGTTTTGTAAACATAGCCAATCCTGTCCCCGTCCAAAGGAGAAAAATAGATAAATCATTTTCACGAATGCAATTTGTCTCCCGGGGTCTGTACTTCCTTTCCGTCTCATCCACAGGCTTTCACTGCTCTGGCCCACTGCAATAAAGTCAGTTGTTGCTCCTGAGAGAGGCTGCAGCTACTGCTGCCAGGGGATTGTCACCCGGAAGCCACTGTGGGGGTCATGGCAACGAGGAGCAAAGATTTTTGAGGGAAAGATTTTTCTTTGTTTTCCCTTAATACGAGAAGCAGTTAGAGATGTGTGTGTGTCCAGGAGGCAGAGAAGGAGAGTGACACAAGTTTGTAGAGGTGATTACTGTTTAAAATTCCCTTGGGAATTTTTGAGTTTCCATCCAAACTAGTTTAAGAGGAATGGTTTAAATGATGGTTGGAATTTTTTTGGATATGAAAAATAATTTCCTATTTCTAAATATTGGAGAAAATGGAGATTTTTTTTTCCTCCCAAGTAAAAATCTCCTTGTAGAGCTGCCCTCTTGGATTGATCTGAATGCCGCTGGCAGTGGTGTTGGCATGGAGCCTGGCCAGGATCTGGGGGGCTTGTTCTGGCACTAGTTGGTGGTGTAGCCTGGAGCAAGACATAGACGGCTCTCAGCCACATTTGTTTTTATTCATTTGTAAAAGGTATTGAAAAAATACTTTGTTCACAATCTCACAGGATTTTCCTCCAAAATTTAATGAAACAATGTAGACAATTGTATTTTGGAAAAGTGGAGTGTTGCACACAAAGGAAAGGTGTAATTATTATTGGCTCCCACCTCAGCTCTGTCAGACCTGCTGTTTAGGATCCAAAGTAATTGGCCACCAGCTACCTGACAGGCAATCCTGAGACCCCACGTGGGGCCGAATGGGATTCAGAAGTTTAATTTTTTTTCCCAGTTTGGTGTATTTGACACATGGACTTGTGATTGCCAGAAAAATGTTTTAAGGTCTTTTCTTTTCACTTTGAAAGACTTGGTAACCTTCAAAAGAGGAAGTCAATTCTTGCTGAGTTTGATAGCTGTTGTTAACTTTCTCTAAGGACAACAAGCAGCTCTAGAACGAGGGGGAAGCGGAAAGTTCTTTTCTTAATTAGAATCTTAAAGTGCAGTGATGGGCAGAGGTGAACGTTGAAAACAAAATTAAAGAAAATGGACTAGGGGATTCCAAGTTCAGTTCCCCAAGATGGCTCACAAAGGCATGTCGGGATAAGACTGTCGTTTCCGGATCTTGCGAGTGGCAGGAGATGGAGGCTGGCGTCATTCTCACTGCTTCCCAGGTGAGAAGCCGGGTCACAGAGTGGAGTCAGGGAGGAGTCAGGACCCAGGCTCTTACATCCTAATCCTTGTTTGCCGGAAGAGTATGAGTAACTGCACTTTCCCTGCATCCCTCTTTTCTTCCTCTTTCTCCTCTAACTCTCCTCCTTTCACGGTTCTTTTCCCTCCCATTGAGGATATCAATTTTGTCCATGAGCGTTAACAGCCCTGCTAGTGCTGTCACTTGAGCCAAAACCAGGGCCCGTCCCATGCGCTAGCATTCAGGAGTGTCCAAGAGAACAGCCTCGGAGCCGGTGGCTAAATCGGTAGAAGACGATTGTCACCTGACACAGGGCCCATAGACTTCTTGTCAGCGAAGTTACTTTCTGGACTCCATGAGTGTAATGAAGTCAGCAGAGTCCAGGGTTCTCCATAAAATTGAATTAGAGTGCTGAGTGAATTAACTGTTTGCTCCTCTTTGTGCGCAATGCATCTTTAATTACATTTCATAAAAAACGTCTGGATGGATTGATGGGCTTTTATTTAAACTTTAGGTAGGCACAGGGAGTAAACGATAGTGCAATATAACATGTTCTGTTAATACAGGCTCAGAACACATTTACTTTATGGCAGTTCAACAGTATTTTCGATGTGGGGCTACTTAAAAATATATTACCTTTGAAAAGATTTCCTTTGGAAGATAGAGTGGGTGCTTGGCAGCTTGTAACATTCTACCGGATGATCAATTGACAAACATGTCAACAGTTATAATTCACTGTACTGGCCCCACTGATACATGCAAAATGCTGGTTTATTTTAGAAAAAGAATGTATTTCTTGAAATCCCTTCCATTCACATTGTAGGATTTATGAAGCAAATCTTGTCAGACATAAGCTCTTCACAATGAAAGAAGTGCCTCTTTGGCCTATCTGCCCTCATTTTCTATCAGTGTGGATTATTTTAGGTTTTGGATGGGGTGTGTGATATGAGGAAGAAAAATAAATGCTGTTTCTAGTAAATAACAGCACAGACCTGAGCTGCAGAGAGAGGTTATATTTCATCTAGAGGATTGTATTTATACTTGCAAAAAGCTATCCCCATTCTGCCAGACCGTAATATTTGCTTTTTTTTTTCCTTCATGAATCCTTTTGATGGAACCAGAAAATTGTGTTTCCCCCTTGGGGCAGATCTGTTTGCTATGTTACTAATGTGTTGGATAAAGACTGGGCTAAGTGCCTCTATCTCCGCAGTTCTGAAATTCCTCCAAATAGGGAGGATGAAGGCTATACATTCCCAGAAAAAGCTGGTCCAAACAAGAATATGGGTGTGATATGTGTACCCCTTTAACTGATCTGTGCGGGCTTCTCCTTGTCTTTACACCCAACACTCCTTCTTGCTTTCTACTTCTATAAAGAAAACCTACAGATTCATGAGTCCTACAATCCTTGAGGATTGGGTCCATTGGTTTAATTAACAAACAAAGAAAAATTGTCCTCTCTCTTCTCTCAAGTAAAGGAAGGAGATTTGGCCCAGCAAGGATAAGGTTCTTTGGTGGACGGGGACAGGGTGAGCAAGAATGGCCCATTCAAGAAGTGTGGCATTGAGCTTGCCCCTCATGACCACCAGCAATGGGCTCCCCAAGGTAGAACCATAGATACACGTTTGGGGTTAGGCCTGGTCTTGGAGCAACAATGAATTAATGCCAAAGACACTGGTCTGTTGTGGTGGATTTAATTTCTCTTGTGCAAAGTCTGATTCACATGCAACTTATGCTGGGGGAAGTTAGCATGATGACGAAACACACCTGCAGCCCCACCAGCAAACAAATCCCAACCTATCCAGAACTTTGAAAGATCTGCTGCTGTACCAGCTCAGCATTGCTTTAATTTTGACCTTCATTATCCCCAGACCCCAGCTCCTGGGCCTTGGTAACCTTCTCCATCTCTCCCAGGAGAAACTGACTTGGAATTCCCAAGGCCTCTGGGCTACAGGGCCATGCAAGGGGCTATACCAAGTCCCTGTCAGTTACCTGGACATGGTGGCAGCCTGGGCCTCTCATTACATCATGTGCAGGGACAGATGTCAGGAGGCTAGCATCATCCTGGTGTAGGAAGGCTCTAAGCAAATGCAGAAGTCCTCCAGAAGGGTGAGCAGGTCTCACTGCCTGCTCCACGGGTGATGGCCAGACTAGAAGCTGTTTTCCTGCTGACTGCAACATGGCAGGGGTGAGCCTGGTCCTTAGCTGGCTAGCTAGTGGGAGGGGTAGCCCATAACCTCAGGGAGCCTCCTGCCATGCACACAGAGGGCAGCAGTAGTTCATGCTAGACTCTTCTAGGGGGTTCTCTATGGTGCTGGCCCCTATGTGATGTAGCCCGGTACCTGGTTCTTAGCTGCCCATGTCTAGCTCTCATCACCAGAGTTGAGGGGGAAGGGGACTCAGCCAACAATGCACTCAACCTACTCCAGCCTCCTACAGTGGAGCAGGGTGGCCCTGGCAGGTGACTCATCTCGCTTCCCTTCTGGCTGATCTGGCTTCGCTTTGTATCCTGGTTGCAGAAACCAGACGCCCCAGTTTCACCCGCGTGTTTCTGTGCAGTCCCTGCAGCTGGGCTTCTGCCTGCGTCTTCAGCCCTCCAGGCCTCCTATCCCCAAACCCAGCGTAGGGTGCAGATACTTTCTGACTGGCTCTCTCTGAAGTCTCTTACTAATGAGCTGGAGCTCACAGGCCACCCAGACGATTTGCCTCCTGCTTGCTCAGCTGGGCCCAGCTTGCCCAGGGCCCACTCCCTTGCTTCCCATGCCGCCTGCCCAACCATTTAAGGACAGTGCTCAGCTCTGTAGCAAGCAGGTGTCCTGAATCTGGTTTATTCTCAGGCACTTGCCCCTTCCCCAGCCCCTCCCATTGCCTGCAGCCCGGGCGGATCCCAGGCATCCACCCAGCTCAGTCTGGCTGTGACCCAGCACTGCTTTAAAATTAATGCAAATGTGAGCAAATTGCTGACCACGCACAGACATTTTCTAATAGAGAGGGTGAGTGTAGCCCCTCTTGGTAATAGAATCATCCATTCTTTAGGTGTCCTTGAAGAGATCAGCCCTGTCACCCCCGATCTAATAACTGGACAAGTCAGATGAGATTCATTTACTCATTGCCTGTCCCGGGGGGAGTTAGCTGGCATGCCTACGACCTACGCTGACATGTTCTTGAGCCCATGATCTATTTCAACAAGAAAGAACTTGAGGTCTGTAATTTCCCCAAATTTAAAAAATCAACTTTGCAGCAGATTCGGAGGACTGCCCCCTAGCTGTACTCTTGGGTGAGAGTTCTTGTCTTTGACAACCCACTGAGCTGACATCGGATTACCCAATTATTGAAAATTCTTTTCTAAATAGAAAGTACTCCACAGCCTGTGATGGAAAAATTCCAAGGTCTGCAGCAAATGTCTAGCTCACTGGCAGACGCAGGTTTTGGGCACGAACACCATTCTTTGCATTCACTTGAGCCCCAGTAGAAGTTTTGCAAATGACCTGGGAATAAACATGGCCAAGAAGCCTCAGGGGCAGACAGACAGGCGAGTATGTGAGTCTCACCCACTTGGTCTCACAAGCTCCAGCGCCCACCTGGTGTGGAGAACAGGTGCCTTGTTTGGCAGGCTTGGTTGTGTGGGTGTGTTGGGCAGCGAGAGCATTTGTTATGTGCTGAGGCCAAGGGCAGCATGGCTGTGGCTGGGGGCTGAAAGCTCTATACTGATGGCGCTGGGGCTGAGCTCGGGTAGCGGGAGCGGGAGCCGAGAGTGGGTGGGGCTGTGTGTTCTATTCCGCTGCAGTCATCTTCTGTCAGCACTTAGCTTCACAAACAAAGCTCTTAATGGGAACTTCAATGCTTTGCCATCACTCCAACCATCAAAAAACAAAGCTTTCCCACCATTACGACAATGGTGTGTGCTGTAGGGAGGCGGGGTGATGAAATAATCAGAGGCAAAGAAAAGTAATGAAAACAGCAGGTTCTAGGACCAGTCACACCTGTGCCAGATTTTTCTCTCTTCTCTTCTTACCTGTAGGACTCTGACAAGGCATTTGGGGAGGGCTCCACCAAGTCTGGTTTTTTGCTTTTCTTATTTGCAAAACCGGGGGATGCTGTTTATTTCATTCACTGTTGTGAGGATTAAACAATTTTGTGACTGCCATGGGTTACCTTGTAAAATATCTGGCCCATTGAGCATGTGCTATATTCCTCTCCTACATTAAGGCTAGCCTTTGAAGGGTTAAAATTGTCATTGTGGGGGTCTGAAGTTTTGGTTAACCTTTGAGCCCCAAGGCAGAGCAGGATGTGGAACTGCAAACTGCCACCGTTCCAGGACACCTCTGTGGGAATTGGTTTGCCTACCATCTAGGGCCAGTATAGGTCCTTGGCTGTCACCCTGGTCCTGCTGGGGTGCCTGGAGTCAGCATGACCCTTGGCCAGTCTGTCAGGTCACCTCCTTCTGCTGAGGCTGCTCCTCCAGCTGAGATTTGTCCTGGGCACGGCTGGTGCGGGCTTCCGGCTGCAGCCTGTGGCCAAGCACGCAGAGCTCTGGGGGAGATGTCCATCTGCCACCAGCTCCCTGCCGTTCCGGGGCCCAGGAGCTGCTCCAAGGTGCCACATCCTGCTTGGGGCTGTCCTCGCTGCTGCTGCTGCTGCTGCTGCTGCTGCTGCTGCTCCAGAGAGAAAGAACAGGTCAGATCAGACCCTCCTATGCTGCTCCCTGTGGCTCCCTCTCTGTTCCCGCTGTCCTCTGCCTGTCCCTCCCCATCCCTCTCACACAAAGCCCAGTGGCTCACCCTTGGCACCAGGCCTCTGTCTTGCTGTGTCAGGCTTGTCTGGCTGGGCTGTGCTTGCCGTGTGCCTGCCTGCCCACCTGCTGTGGTCAGGCTGGGTGGTAACCAGCTCTGCGCTTTTCAGCTGACAGGCTGAATCCTGTTCTCTCCCCCAAGCCCAAGATCACGCTGCTCTGAACAAAGCAACTCCCTCAGGGGCTCTGGGAGCTGGGTCTTTATTTTGTTTTTGTTTCTAAAGCACTTCTTGTTCAATAAAGGACTAGGCTTAGCTAGTTGAATTAACATCAACAACAATAACAGCAAAGGAAAAAAAAAAACACCTCTGCTTTCCACAGCTGCCACCCTTTTCCTGAATGGAATGAAAGGGAAATGCTTGGCCCAGCCTTGCCCACCATTTGGCTAGAGCAGAATTTCCCAGCTGCTGAGTGACATGGCCCAGGGGTGCTGTGTTTGGGGAGGGGACCCCCACATGATCTCCAATCTGACTGGGCAAGCTTTGGAAGAGCAGAATGGAGGTTGGCATGGAGCAGGGAACAGCCAAGTAGTAGAGACCAGCTCTGACAGCCACACTGGCTATCTGTCGGCAGACTGGCCTCCAGACACCTGGTGGAGGTTGGAGTCTGGCTCCAGAGGTTCAAATCCTAGCTCTTCCGTTTACCAGCTGTGTGCCCTGTAGCACGTTAAATAATCCCTCAGAGTCTTGGTTTTCTTCTTTGTAAAATGGAAATCATGAAAGCACCCATCTCACAGGTATCAATATTGGATAAAGCATATAAAACTCATGGCATGTAACTAGCACCTCAGTGCTAAGTAAACGGGTAGCTGTCACTATGGTGCAGCTATGTAAACTTGATAGGGGGTCACATCTGGAAGGGACTCTAGGGACTATCCTACCATACTATAGGTGGGTGCCTGAGACTCAGAGAGTTCAGCACTTGGTCAGAACTATCTCTCAGCCACCCTAGGACCAAGGACAAGAGCTCTGCTTCCTACCCGCACAGGCTGGAAGGCCCTTCTCTCTGCCTGTGACAGCATGTGCTTGTCTTTCTGTGAGCTTTGTAATGCAGTGTGCTCAGTTCTGTGCATGCGATGCCAACCAGTGGAGGGCATTCCATGAGCTTCCTACAGTTTGTGTTCAGATCTGGACAAGACCAAGGGGGTAGAGGTAGGGGTGGGTGGGGCGGCACACGTGCATGGCTTTCAGGCTTTGAGCCTGTTGTGTCTGTGTCGGCTTCTGGCCCCATCACAGGTCACTGCGGTGTTCAGGACCCGATGTGATTTGTGGGCCACAGCTGCCCCTTCTGTACTTCTCCCTGAATCCTGGGGAGCGGGAAGCCAGAGGCCCCACTGCTGCTGCTCCTTACCTGGAGCAGCTGGCAGGAAGTGGTAGGGAACCCTGGAGGAAATCCCATGGCCTGCCATTCTGGGGCTGACAAGGTGGCCTGGCAAACCATTTGGACCAGAACTCTCTTTCTTACCCCCAGCCCAGTTCCACATGTGCCAGGCCAAGAGGCTGATTTTCCTGGTTGTCACCCTGTGGATGTGGTTTTTACCCCATCCTAGAACGACTGGCCACAGGGCCGCTGAGCTAAGAACTGAGTGAGGGCTGCGGAGAGCTGCCGCCTCACTAGCTCAGGCCAGGCACGGGGGAGAAGCACTGCACCTTAAAGAAGGCAGTCTGGGCCCTGCTGAGTGCACACGGTACCCTGACATTCTGAGACCTGGAGACTGGTGCTGCATAGGGATTCAGCTCTAATAGCTGAAGCTCAGTAATTGAGCTTCCTGAGGCAGCCTCCCGGGACTGTTACTGATCCCCAGGGCCCCCGGATCAGGAGGATACAAACATCATTCTTATTTTTACAAAAGACTCATGCCTAGCATGGGGTGACAGGACAAGAATCAAAGCCCATTGCAGGCTGGTTGATCCTGCAAGCCTGCCTCACTGGAGGACCCAGCGGGCACAGGGGCTCACTGGAGGAGCCCTTTGGGGTGGGGCTGAACATTGCTGATCGACATTTCCTCCATAATCTGAAAAATAACCACTTGCGTATATGAAGGATCCTTTCGATGCACATGCAGTGGCTACACTGACCCATGTCCCCTTGCAGCTGTGTTTCTGGGCCTGTCTGCAGTTATGTCCCTGGAAGCCACTGCTTGGGAAGCAGCCCGTCCATGATCTTGGGAAACCCATGTCCAGGTCCCTGGTGTTGTTCCCCCCATGCAGGATGGCAGAAAAATCTGCTTGCCCTCTACGGAGAGACAAAGGCTTGTTGCCCTCACAGCTGGTGTTTCTGCTTCCAGATACCAAATTCACACCCTGGGGTGGGGCTGAGCATTTCCACACCATGTGCTGTTTGTGTGGAATGGCTTAGAGATACGGTAGTACCAACAGGCATGGGAATGGGTGCAAGTCATTGACCTTCCATGTGACCTTGGGCAGGCTCCTCTTTCAAGCTCTAAAGAACCCTCCTCTTCCCCAAATATTGAGATTCAGGACATAAAACAACTGTTTAGCCTGCTCTATTCTGAGGAGAAGCCTGTGAGAAGGGCATTATTTTCTTCTTGAACAATTTTATGTTCTTGAACAACTTTATAGCTCCCGCTGTTTTAAAATGTTAGTGTTTTTAATTAATGCCATTTTATTGTCCCTGTTCTGTCAAGTTCTTCTCCTGAAGGGCACAGTTTTAGAAATCTAATAACTGAATAAGTAGCTAGTGTGAGGATAATGCATTAACATTTATAGAAGTTCTTAGATGAAAGCCACTGTGCTGTAGGAAGCTCATTTTAGATTTAAGAAAAGACCAATGTTACATTAAGATTCTTGCAAAAATAATCAATATTTCATTTCTTTCAAGTGGCTGGGGAAGTTTATATAACTATTATCATGCACAACTTTCCTGAGATAATATCTTTACTTAAAATTGACTGCCAAGTACTTTGTGAAAAATTACCATTTATGTCTGGGCAGATTGTGAAGGCTGTAACATGTGTCACTTGTGCAGAAATTAACCGCAGATTTGCACAATTGTGGGCAATGTTGTGATAGCAAGAACTGCTGTTGGTTGAGCTTTGTCTGATCTGTTATCAAGACACACTGATAAGAATTCTTCTCTGATAGGCTTCTGATTGACATTTTCCCCTTATATTCTCTGAAACAACCACCTGAGCATATGAACGATCCTCTCAGTGCGCACGCAGTGGCTATATGGACTCCTGTCCCCTTGGAGCTGTGCTCCCGGGGCTGTCTGCAGGCTGGGCCTGCCATGTGTAAGTCACTTGCTCCTGCAGAGAAAGGCACAGTCAGAACTCTGTCTGCCAAGGGCAGGGACTGTGGCTCTTTGCTAGATTGTGGTACTTGGCACTCATGAAGCAGCTTGTTCTTACTCCACAAACCTCAAGTTAGTGGAGCAGTGAAGCTGGGTCCTTGGGGAATGGGAAACCAGACACTCATAGTCTGTGCTTCCAGGACCAGCCATTCTCAAGGGGAGGTCTGCAGACTCCTGAGTACCCCCAAGATGCTTTCGGGGCTGCCGTTGGGTCAACCCAATTTCCATCATAATGTGAAGATGTTACTGGGCCTTTCTGCTAATTCTCAGGAAAGTGGGGTCAGTTTTCAGAGCCCACATAATGGGTGGTGTCACCAGAGACTGCAGGAGTGGATCTCGAGATTCAGCTGTCTTCTGGTTATTGAGCCAGACACCTACAAGATGTGCAAAAATATGACAGCGCCACTGCTTTGACTAATTTTTGTTGTAGAAAATAGGCTTTTCATAGGAATGTGTATTTGCGCTAGCACGGAAATGGTTTATTCTTTGATAACTAATAAAAGTTTTACACATTTCTCAGTTTTAACTTCTATTATAGTAACAATATGTAGAATATAGCCCATACATGGAGGATCTTTTGGATTCTTAATAATTTTTAACAGTTTAAAGGATTCCTGAGACCAGATAGAGGAAATCTCATGAACAAGAAGCAATAGAATCCAGCTGTGGGGTCCAGAAACAGCTGGAGTGAGCTGGCTGCTGGCAGGTAGTTTCACCCATTTTCCCATCTGTAAACTAAGGGGTGTATGGGGTAGGGCTAATTTGGTGGTTATAATTTTTTTTTAAATACAGCCGAGCCTCTTTTCAGTTAAAATCTTTCTCAGGAACTGATGTGTGCCAGATAAAAGCTCAGTCACTCATGATGGAGGAAAGGTGCACACTGTTCTCCATACCTTTCTTTCCCACTTGCAGCACAGTTTGAGAACGGTTGACCCAGACAACCCATCGGGCCCACTTCCCGTGTTCTTCTCCCTCCCAAGTACCCGAAGGGCAGCGGCCCGAGGACACTCCTTACCTGCTTTGACTGGGCTGGGATTCCCAAGAGGTGCCGGCGAGGCTGGAACTGGGCAGCTGAAGTTGAACTCCCAGCTGGCAGTGGGGAGCTGTCCTTCTGATGAAAGGCAGGGGGTTGAGGGAACACAGAGCCATTCTTCTCTGCAAATCTGCTCTCATTCTCGGCCCCGAAGTGCTTCTACAGCATACTGCTGGGGTCCCGAGAGGGGGCCCAGGCTCCGGTGGCAGTGATGGGGAGGTCAGTGGGCAAGCTGTTGAGAACGGTGAGTTAGCTTCAAACAGAGATGATGTGGCGGGGCAGAATATGGCAGATACCTTGGCTGAGGGGGCTTGACTCTCTTCAGAGTCTCCTGTCTCCCTGCGCCCCTGAGAAGAGGATGCTGTGGGGGACAGGGAGGGCACAGAGGAAGGGGAGCTTGCTTCTGTGCGCTGGGCAGGAGGGCTCCCAGGAGGCAGGCTGGGAGACTTGTGCTGGGGTGGTGGAAACGGTCCCTTCTTTGCTGGTGGTGGACTTAGCAACTTGGGGCTCACTGGTGGGCTGGGAGGTCCAGGGTTGAGTGGTGGGCTGGAGGAGCTGATCATGGTGGGGACACTTGACTGGGCAGGTCCGTGGGAGGAGGGCAGGCTATGCTGTCTCTTGTCTGCTTGGGGAACCCAGTGTGCCTTCATGGGAGAGGCCTTTCTGGCCACTGGGGAACATCTCTCTCGGCTCAGCCTGGAGGCCTGTGTAGAATGAGTTCCTCTTGTGTGTCTGGCCAGGCTGGGTTCTGAGGTCTTGCTTTGCCCAGATGTGAGGCTGGTGTGGTGCCGAGAGACTGCCTTCCGGGGATGCTTGGAGGGGCTTGTGGGCTGTGCTGCTTGTGCTGGACTCTGAGCCCAGCCCTCCCGCTCTGGGTCTGGGCTGGCCGCTGATGGGAAGCTGGGG
The DNA here is from genome assembly GCA_004026905.1 of Hystrix cristata. Taxonomy (NCBI): domain Eukaryota; kingdom Metazoa; phylum Chordata; class Mammalia; order Rodentia; family Hystricidae; genus Hystrix; species Hystrix cristata. Next base: position 16,744 of record PVJO010024628.1, read on the forward strand.
TCCAAGGCAGGCTTTCCGAGGTTGCTGCCACTCTTGCTGCTCCCCGGCCCTGTGCTGCGCAGCTTGATAGGGCTGGCAGTGCACTTGCTGGGCAGCAAGTCTATGGGGCTCATGGAGGCTCTCAGCTTGGAGGAAGCCCATGTGCCTTTGGCAGGACCAGACCCGCCCAGCCCCAGTGCTGGAGTGCCTTTGGGGGAGCTTGCTCCTGGATGATTGCTGCTTTCTGGGGGCTCCAGAGAAGCGAATGATTTGTCCATCAGGATTTCCAGAGGTGGCGGAGGGAGATGCTCTGGGTCCCCCTCTGTTTCGCAGTGCGTGTCCTCACTTTTGGATGCTTCTGCTGCAGGCAAAGGAGGAAAGACAGGTGCCAAGGGCCTCCAGCCTGTGTCTGCTTTGAGATAGCTGCTGCCCGCTGCTGGAGAAATCTGGGGCTTGGGATACAAAGGAGCAAGTCCCCTGTAAATGGGAAATCTGGGAGGCACGATGGGGACCCCCCACTTCCTGAGGCAGAGACTTGCCCCCGAGTTCTTAGAGTCTCCCGGTATCCTCGTACTCTCAGTGGGACTGAAAGTCTCAATAAGTTTTTTGACTGATGTTCTGCTGGGACAGCCTCTGACGATCCAGTCCTTGGCCCCGGGACCCTCACTGTCCTTCTCACCGGATGGGATGGTGGTTGGCAGCTTCTCAGGGCTTCCCTGCCAGGGCTGTTCACCTTCACAGTGCGGACTACATCTCTGCTGCATGTTCTTATCCTGAGTTGGCAGGATGCTGAAGTCCTTGGTGAGGGACGCCTTGAGCTTGCTGATGGTGTTACTGGGACTCACCCTGCAGTTGCTGGTGGGCCACAGAGCCGCTGCCCTGGGTTGTCGAATCTGCTCCTTGCTCTGCCCCTGCCGTTTGGCACCCAGGGCATAAAACACCTCCAGCCTCTGACTGAGATCTCTCTGGACCCTCCGCAGCTCCTGAAGGGTGGGGTCCTCTGCGTGGCTCTTCAGACACCCCTCTGACTGGGACCTGCTCTGCCTCCCAGGGGCCCTCCTACTGCCACTGACCGTGTTAGGTCTCAGTGGGACCATTGTCCTTCCCTCCTCTTCCTCAGCCCAGTCTTGATGTCCGGAGGGGACAGGGACAAACTTGATCCTTTCACTGATGGCTTCCTTCATCTTCAGAATCATCTCCTGGGCCTGGAGGCTCCTAAGCTTCCTGGAGCATGGCCGAAAGGGGCTTTCCCTGTTGGTGGGTGAAGACTGTGGCCTTGAATGTGGAGCCTGTTCCTGCCCTGCACACAGACTCATGCTGCTGACTTCATTGTCCTCCTCCTCTGGCCTGCTGTCCTCACCTTCACTGGGGGATGGAGTGCCTGTCAACCTGGAACTTCCAGGAAGATATGCTTTCGTGGGGGGTGCACTCCCCAGGCAATCTTGTGCCGTGCTCTTGTCCACTGCCAGAGGCCTGGAGGTAACTGCTTCTAGGCCTGTGCTGGAGGGGCATGTCCTCCTTGCTTCACCCTGTGTTGCCGGCTGAACTTTTGCCATGGGAGGCCTTGACAGTGGGCAGTCCTGGGGTCTGTCTGCACCCATCCAGAATGGGCTTTGCTGCCAGGCCTGTCCTGACAGACTGGCCTCCATTTGAGGTAAAGTCCCCGGCTTCCACTCTACAGGCTCTGGTACAAAGTCCCAGCTGGTTTGGTTGCCCAGCTTGTCCATGGACTGCATGGACTCATTGTCAGCACCGATGCCACTATCCTCAGAGCACAAGGGCAGATCCTGCAGCCCGGGGTCACCATGGCCACTTGCCAGGCTCTCTAGTTGCACCAGTGCCCTTAGGAGGCGTTCCTCCACACCCTTCTTTGTGTTCAGCTTATTTTCCAAATGGCTTGCAGTAGAGTAGAGGTAGCCACTGGAGCCTTCTAGGAAGCTACTGGTGAGGGAGGCCACCGTGCCGTGGAGCACCTGTAGCTTGCTGACTGTGTACTGCAGCAGCTGTTGCAGGAGGTCTGGCTGCTCCTGGGGCTCTCCTTTCCTCAATGGCCAAGCCAGATCATCCCTAACCTCCTGGAGGAGCACCTCTCCATTCCTAGAGATCTCCCCCAAGAGCTGGCTGACCTCCTCAAAGCACAGCAGCAGGAAGCGGAGCATGGGCTGCAGCAGCTCCCGGGTCTGGGTGGCTTGATGGATGAGGCGCAGGATCGCTTCATACTTGGAGAGGCTGGAATGCAGGTAGGTGTAAGCGTGCTGGTGAGCCTTTACCAGGGGCTCGGGGAAGTCCACTCTGCCTGCTGACCCGGGAGCAAGGAGGATGGTTTGGCAGCAGGGGTCTGGTCTGGAAGTCTCTTGGGTAATACCTCGCATACTCTCTTTCCCGGGAAAGGCTGCCCCTTGCTTCCCATGGGAGCCTAGTGTTTTGAACGGAATGTCCTTAGTCATGCGGGAGGTTTGGGTCTCTGGCATCAGTCCCTCCACATCTCCCGTGAGCTGACAAAGACCTTCCGCCGTGGTTTGGGTCCTCCTGGAACTTGGCAGCTCCTCTGCCAGCCTCTGTCCCTGGGGCAGGCTCCCCGCAGCGTCATAGCAGGCAGAACTTTTAAGCAGCAAAGGGCTGGAACCCTTTTTACTGCTCCCTTGACGTCCTGGCAAAATTGCTTTGGGCTTTTTCAAAAATTGAATGCTAGTCTTTGCAACGCTGTTTACAATGTCGCTGTGTGAAGGTGTACACCCCATGATTTCAGCTGGTAGTCGTCTTCCTCCCGAAACCTTCACAATTTTCCGAGAATCATCTTGGAAGCAGGAGCAAAAGGCAGACTTACTGGTCTATCCAGGCAATTCCAGGCCAGAGTCCTTTGAAGTCCATGGTGCAAGGTCCAACTTTCTTTACCTCCGTGGCCCCACTGTGAAGAAGGAGTGATTCCTGTCATCCTGAGTCCTTCTAAATTTTGAATCTTCCACTGTTAGTGAGCAGCAGCACAATTCCAAAGCACTTAGTTGCATGGATTAGGGGCCTGTGTTTTGCTTGTGTCCCGACAGATGTGGATGGCAAGCGGAGCTTTAAGCCTATTAGGTTAATCGTGCCTCAGCCAGTAAGCACTCACAGTGTGTTCTAATATAGAACTTCTCAGAATTTACTATCTTGAGAGGCAGATTATTTTTGCATGTGCGTAATGCTTTTAATTCTGCTCAGATGCCTGCCATATGAAACCTAGAGAAATTAGCTGTGATTGTGAAAGCCTCTGGAAGAGATGCATTTGTGGAAGAGAAGAGAAGGCTTGACAATTACAGACTCCCGAAGGAAAGTGACCTTTGCAGCTTAACAAGGGCAAACCAGTGGAGTGTGCTCCGATCTGCTGTCATCGGGAAGACTCCTGACACACGACAGACAGCCACTGAGCAGTGTGTTGTTGTCTCTGAGGCTTGTAAATCTCTGCGGTTATGGTGATGGACAACATCTTTAAATAGTAAGGCAGTGAATGAAGAAGACAGGATTGCTTTCCTCTGTATTAGCACATTGAGTTAGATAGCAGGAAAGCCATCCTTCCAGGCTTGGAGGGAGAAAGCAGGAAAGGATATTGCCTTTTAAAATTTAAAGTCAGTCAGTATGGACCACAGTGACTCAGGGGCCACTGCTCTCCTGGGAAGAGGCTTTTTATTAAACCTGCCTCCTAGGACAACAAGCTACACCTGGGCGGTGGAGCTATTCAGTCATCAAGAGTAGAACTCAAGGGGGAAAATGTGTTTTTCTCATCAAGCACATCCTTCTACTCAAGCTGAGCAGAGTGCTCTTGCCCTTGGCCAAGGGTACCAGCTGCCTGTTTAAGATTCCTTCTACAAACCTTATTTGCTGTCAGTAAAGTCAAGTCTAGAGCAAGAATTTAGAGTAGGAAGACATGGCTTTGGATCTCGACTCCTTATCCTTTGAGTTGAGGGAACTTCTGGAAGCTTTGCGGAGGTAGAGATCATCTTTAAAATGGGGACGGTGGTGCCCCACTTCACTGAGCTCTCGTGGGGATAAAGTCGATTGACATTTGCTAAGTGCTTTACGTGGTGCCTGGACAGGTTAGGTACCAAAAAAAAAAAAAAAAGAAAGAAAAAAGAAATTCCTTACTCCTTTCCCCTCAGAAGCTAGGCCAAACCCTGGTCCTTCTCCGAATTGTCTGGAAATAATTTCCAACTATTGGTCTTGGAGTCCTCTAAATTTGGCTTGTCTGTTTGTTCATTTGCCATCCCATTGCTGGGCAGAAGGGCCCTGTGTTTGGTGCATGGCTGCCTCAGGGTTTTCCTAAGGCTTCATTGCACCATTTCTTTCCTCTTAAGCACAGTGATTCCCCAAGTCTGAAGGAGGCTTTTATGTAACCATTTCCCATTTTTGGATGTCTGGCTGTTGCCAATGTTGAACTTTCCTAATAGAAAAAAATATTGCCTTGAGCATTGCTGATCATCGGGAGGTGCTGAGATTGGAGATAACATTCTGGCTTTATGATCTTCCTTCTCCCTCTGGAGCTTTGTATGACAATAATCATAACACTGTGGGTGTCAGGATGTCTCAGAGAGAGAGAGAGAGAGGACTTAGGGCCACCTCTGGGCTGCGAGCAAGCTGGAGACTGGCTACTGGGGCTGTCTTTGGAGCTTGATGTTGGTCACAGCCTGATGCCCCAGAGTGCATCATTAATAAAGTTCCCTGATCTGTTTATTTGAAGCAGAACTCAGGGGAAACCCAAGCTGAATCAGTGCCTGGGGCGAGCTCTATTAAGCATCAAGCTGTTGTTTCATTTGTCACTGTGCTGGGCTGACTGATAAACAGGGACGCTGTGTATGGAGCCTGTTCTTGCCCCTTCGGGTCCTGCATTGAACAGAATGAAAGCTCATCTGAAGGAATCCTGATGTAAATTCTTCTGCTGTCAGGATTTGGGCCTCTGCTTGAATTATCTTTATAAAAACCTTTGATCTAAGTGTTAAAATTATTTCTAAACCAACAACCAAAATCAAAGTATTTGCCTAGAGGATCAGCTGTCAGAAAGCTCTGTACCTTTTAAACTGGTTTTCAGGTCTATTATAAATAGTTCAAAATATTGTATATTGCCATTCATTTTTTCAGGTTTTCAGGTCTATTATAAATAGTTCAAAATATTGTATATTGCCATTCATTTTTTCAGTAAGACCAACTTTTTTTTTCTTTTTAAATTAGGCTTAAATGGAAAATGACCTCTTTGGGTGGGAATGTAAAATGGTACTACTTTGGGGAACTGACATCTATACATACACCTTAGCACCCATCGATTCCACTCCTGAGAATTTACCCAAGAGCATTAAATCACAGGCCTCAAAGAGACTGGTACAAGAATATTCACAGTAACTCTACTCATAATATTCTCAATTTGGCAACAATCTAAACATCTATCCACAAGGAAATAGATTTGATATAATTGTACAATGGAATACCACCCAAAAATAAAAAGAATAAACTATTGTAACATAACAAGTTGGATAAATTTTAAAATAATTATGATAAGTGAAAGAAGCCAGATACAAAAGAATACATACAGAAAGAGTCTACTTATATAGGACTCAAGAACAGGCGAAACTAACTTACGGGGTGATAGAACTCAAAAGAGTGGTTAATCTCTACAAAGATCTGTTGACTGATTATGGAGGTGAAGCAACTTTTTAGGGTACTGGAAATGCTTTATATATTGATCTGGTTGGTGGTTGTATGGAGATGTAAAAATGGAGATGTAAAAAGTTAAATTGCATACTTTACATTTGTTACACATATACTAGTAATTAAAATGCAGGTGCATGCTTTTTTAAAAAAATTTTTATTTTACTGGTACAATTTAGATACACAGTGATAACATTCGTCGTAAGGAATTTGTACCAGTACAAGGTATATCTTGCTGCTTCTTTTTTTCCCATTCCCCTCCTCTTCCTTCAACCCTTCCTCCCTTCTTATTTACAAAAGCTTTGTAAATAAGCTTTTTTTCTGCACACTTTGTTTTTTGCCCAAGACAGATTTCCTCTGTGACCCTCAGGCACCTTTCCACATGGTCATGGCAGCCACAGTTATGGGCAAAGCAGTTCAGCAAGGCACCAGAAGCAAAGTCCGTGGAACTTTGACTTCTAAAACAGAAGGATCCACTCAGGTGTAAGACAGAAAAGGTCTGGAAAGGGATGGGGGGGCAGACAGAGCAGTTGAGGTGGAGGAAGTTTGAAGAGAAGCCACAGAGTCATATGTGGATGTGGGGCTCTCTGTGCCCTACCTCTGAGCTCAAGGCCTCGTCTATGGGGTCCTGAGAGGAGGAGGTGCTTGTGCCTCCCTTCCAAGCCACAGCCTGAAGCTGGGGAAAGAGCAGGCTGGCAAACCTTGGGAAGAAATATATCACGTCACCTTGATGTGGCAGAGTAGGAATGACGTCTGGGTACAAAGGATGGGAGGCTGCCCACCCCAGCGTGGCACAGGAGGTCATTCACACTGTCCAGAGGAAAGAGCACCAAGGAGTCTGCCAAGGAAATGAGTTGTAAGAACCAGTTAAGACAGAGCTGCACTGACCTTGGGCCACTCAGTCACCTTTCAAGGGCGCACCTGACATGGTGATGCCTAGAGCCAGATAGACAAACTACCACCAAGGAGGGCAACCCTCACATAACCCTTGAAGAGGTCAGACTTGATTCCAGGGACGGCAGGAAGAAGGAAAAAAAAAAAGAGAGAAAAAGAATTTTAAACTCATTTGTGACTGAATTATAAACTTGAATTGACTAAGACATGACTGAATTCGAATGAGTCTATCTGAAAGTGACTAGATTAAATTTTCTCTGCTTTGAGGCGGAACGGAGGCTCAAGACAGAAATTACACTCAATTATAGGAGAATAGAGAAAATTACATTTTTGCACACTCAAGTCAGTGACTGTGAAATTTGTACTGGCTCCAACAATTAAGGCAGCCAGGTGTCAGTAAAATCTCAAGAACAGAACACGGAATCATTATGTGCTGTTCTTCCAAGTTATTACCTGATCTGTGGCAATAGCTCAAAAGGCCAGCACAGTGCCTTATCATCAGAAATCATGATGGAACCCACTCAAGTTTTTGTTCAAAATGTTCCCTTCATATCAGAATGCATAGCCAAGTCTTGGGAGGTAGAAAAATATTTTTCAGAGACCAGAGGTGGCCCAGGTCAGATTATAACCCTATGGCCAAAGGGAGGAAAGTATAAAGCTGCAGTTGGTGTTGTGTATCTCCTTTTGCCCCTGCAGATACACTCTCCACACCTCTGTCCCATGTGTCTCCAAGTCCTTGGAAGCAGAGCCCAGTGGATGCATCACTGGGGCTCCTGTCATTGGGA
>PVJO010024629.1:0-24076 GCA_004026905.1 Hystrix cristata
CCTCCAGGAGCGCTCCGCGTGGGGCCCGGCGGGACGGCCCGGATCGATCCGCCAGCCAGGCCGGCCGGGATCCGCGGGAGACAGCCCCGGAGCCGCCCGGACGCGGCGAAAATTAGCAAATCCGAAAGCGCCCGGCGCCAGCGAGACGACACCGGCCGGCCGGACACTCAGTCACCCGGGCGGTCGCGGCCCGCCCGCCCTGATCGATGCGGCCCGCGGCCGGGGCCTGGCTGGTGCTTATTAGAGGGGAAATTTGGCTTAAAACTCTTACTGTCAGCGGAAGGAGCGCTTCTTCTTTATCCCCTCCCGCCAACACATGAGATTAACAGAAGTCACCCATTTGCAGAATTCCAATTCTAGGGTCAGCCAGCATTTCTTTACCTGACATTACTAAAGGGCGAGTAAAGCAGAAAGAAGAGACGCGTTTCCTGCCGGGGCGGGAGATACACGGTCGCCTCGTTTAGGGTTAGAATGTGGACGTGGACTCGACTAAGAAGGGCTGAGGGGAGGCTCCGTGCTGAAGCTCTTGCCTGGCGTATCCAAAGCGAAACTTAGGAACAACCACCAAAAAAGTGTGTCTTGAAGGGTGAAAATCAAGGCAAACACATCTCGAAAGCCTAACCTTGTAAAGTTATTGAAAGAATGTAGCGCTGCAGGGTGTAGTTAATGAAATTGCCCTTGGAAGGTAATGTTTCTATGCAGAAAAGAGAAGAACAGTTCGTAAACTCATTTTGCTAGAGTAAAATGTTATCTACTATGAAAGGAGGGACGGGCGAACCCAGCCGAGGTTCTAGGAGAGAATTAAACTGATCAGAGTGCCTGGTCAGCAGCAGGCTTTGATCTGGGAATAGCTGACACTCTGAGAAAGAATTCGACCTGCCGGTGACCCGCAGGACCGCGGAGAGCGGATGCTGAGGGGCTCGTGCAAACCGTGCGTTTCAGGCAAAGGCAAACTGGTATAACTTAAGGGAGTCACCTAATAGCTGAAAGGACACTTGTAGAGTAGTATATTCATTCAGGCCTCTCCGAGTTGCCACCATTTGCCAGGCTCACACAAGCTGTGTGAGCTTGGGATCACACAGATGTCGGTACCTAGATAGTAATTCACAGTGAATTGGCTGAAGATACAGAATTATGTGCATGTTATGATGCATGCAAAAAAGAGGTGGCTAGTCCAAGAAGGTTTAAAAAAAAAAAAACTCCAGAAAGGTGACCTGGAAGCCGTGGCATGGAGGAGGGCTCCTACAGAGTGAAGCTGCGGGGAGAGAGACATAGTAACCGCAGAGGATCACGGAAATGTAGGCATAAAATTGGTTCGCTGTGGGGGAGGGCAGGGATGCTAAGCAGGGCAGGGGTAGGTGGACTTACAGGCAATTGCTTGTGTCTAGAGCATAAAATGTGGAGCAAGGAGTGGACAGAGACTACCGTGAAGTAACTGTACTTATCTCTGATGCAGATAAATATAATGCTAGCTATTTGAAGAGGAACCAGGGGAGCTCCGTGAAAGCTGATTTGCTGTAAACACTTCCCAGCCCCTCTCAGGAAAAGTCCCCTTTCCCTGGAATGAGTATTGGGAGTCCTGGAGGCTGCACTTTGAGACCACGTGTGTGGCCATGTGTGTGGTCTAGTTGCGTGACGGAAGTTGACCCAGGTAGGTTTGTGGGTCTCTGGAAGGAGATGCTGTACTGGCCGCCTCTAGAGGCCACTTCACCAGGGACTTTCAGATTCAGAGCTGTAGGGCAGCCACAGTCCACCTGTCTGAAGTGAGGAAGAACAACAGAGATGGGCGAGAAGGCAAAGATTTAAACCCAAATGTATCTCCAGTCATTGAGCTTCACTCCACCTGAGGTTCCGTGGCATGATTAACTCAGTAATCCTAAAGAAAAGTTCCCCTTTTTATTTAAGGTACTTTTTTTGAAACCCAAAAATACTTGTATTTTATTGAATTCATATTTACTTTTATCATTCCAGGTTATATAATTTGTTTTATTCCAAATACAATTCAGAATAAGAACTTGGGATCCATTCTGCAGACAACGATTTCAGTTGCTTTCTTTTTATTATTAATGGGCAAACTTTTTAAATGGCTAGAAATTAGTTTTAAGAGAAACAAGTCTGCACTTTAATGGTTTGGGAGCAGACACAGACTTACAACTAAGTGAGTGAGAGTGTTTGAATCAATGTGGAAAATCAAAATTGGTTTATCATATATCAATTATGAAGCCATATCAATAGCCAAGAGAATAGGCAACAATTGTAATTCAGTTTAAGACTATTAAGGAAAATTCTTTCTCTATAGAATTTTACTTGTGTTCTGTACATAATTCAATCATTACTTTCCTACATGTAGGTTGATAAGTAGAGAGGCAAAGTGTAAAGTCAAGTGTTCTTTTGAAGGTAAGTCAAGAAATAAAATGAATAACCAAAATCTTTTTTAATTTTTATGAAAGGAATTCTGAAAATACAAGCTGGGAGCAAGCTCTCTATACACCAAAACAGAAAATAGATCCTAGACCTAAGTGACATAATTAAACATTACAATAGTTTTATTTCATTACCATTAAATAATAATCTACATTATTTATTCCTCTATACATGTATGAGGTAACCATCACACACCACTGTGATACATTTTTAGGGTTGTCCTAAACCATGAAACTCGTTTCATTAACATGAGATTTATCTGCATGAATATATCTGCATAAATATATCCTATTAATTTTTTTCTTGCCCAAATGATGCTATTTTCTCCCAAAGTTGTGTGCAATCCCCATTCTCAGAAATGCCTCTTTTCCAAGTGTCAGTGAAAAATTGGTAGGTTTTGTTCAGAGACAAAGCAGTTGTGTTCAACTTCCTGGCTAGCATACAAACAACTACTGCGGTTAGCAATAGAATCTAACATTTCTGCCTGTTAGACAAATCTTCTAGGAGCAAACAATCCACAGAGTTTGAATTCCCAGTAACAGCTTTTTTTAAGCAGTCATTTGCGCTAAGTAGGAGTTTAAATCTGAAATTTACTTCCACCAGAATAAGGTCAAAGGTGAGAGATTAGCCCAGCTGGATGGAATGGCAATCTAGTGAGAGTTTATTTGTTTAATTTTGATTTTTCATTTTTCCTCTGAAATGGAAAAGGGGATAAAGAACGGACTACAGTCTGTCAGGTAGTGTGATGGGCAGAAAGGACACAGCTGGTGTTGGGATGTGGCTCAAAGGCAGGGCACTTGCCTAGCATGCAGGACATCCTAGGTTCCACCTCCAGCTCCACAAGCAAACAGACAAAACAATAACAACAATGGCCGCAAAATTAATAAGTAAGCAGGCAAGACTGAAACTCACACTCCAAAATCCCAGCATGCACACAGGCCGGCATGAACGTGCTGTGGAGTCTTACTAATAAACTTTGAAATAACTGCTGAGTTAATTTTTCTTGAAAAATTTTAAAGCTTCTAAATTTAGAATAAATGTAAGAAGCTTCTCTAAAGACCATTACTTTAGGAACTTAGTAATGTGCATTATTCATAATCGAATAGTGTGAAATAAATTCTGTGTCATTCCTGGTCACTGTATAAGCCTTTGGTCTATTTGGTTGTGTTAATGTAACCCCCAATGAGGCCAATTTTTAAAAATTATTCAGTGGCCTGCTAGTGAAGCTTATGTGAGCTCAAATAATGAGCTTGACTCCTTTCTTTCTTATTTTCAACTAAAATTATGAATCAATCCTTTAGAGCTGAGAAATTACCTTAAACCATTTCCCATCTAAGAAAATATCACCAACCCAGAATGCAACAAACAGTATTTTTAAATGCCATCATTTTAGCACTTAACACTTCCTTTTTTTGTACATACTTTAAAAAATGTTTGTGGGAAGTGAATCAGGAGATAGGAGAAGATAGGAGGGTGGAAGGGGAAGTAAAAATGATTCAGATGAGATGTGCATACCAATTCCTTAAAATGAATATAATTATTATCACAAATATGTATGAATTTTTTTTTAAAAATCCTAAAAATAACCCCTAGAATCCAAAGCCTTGATAACTTCATTAGACAGTCGAACATTTCAAGTCTTGCTTGGAACAGGCTGAAACCTTGAATCTTTTCCAACTGCCCACCCTTCTGCTTCCTCCCTGTCTTTCTCCTTTGATGGCCCCATTGTGACTTCTCTTATCTCTAAGCCCTTCTCTTCTCATACTGGATTTTCAGGCCTGGAATCTGCCGGACATGATAGGATAAAGTCTTTTGCCATGTGACACTTTGAAATAATTTCTCTTTGCCATCATGTTTTTCTCACTGCCATTGTTTTATGTCATAATTTCTCTGGAATTACTTTTCAAAATCAGCAAATAATCTTGTACTTACTGTGTCCAAGTGAAGTTCTGAAGCATGTGTATATTGTGGAATGGTTACATCTAGCTGACCAACACGTGTGTAACCTCATACAGGTATCATTTTGTAGTGTCAACACTTAATATCAGCTCAGCCTGTTTCTAAAAAAGAACAGATTGTCATTAACTACCGTCACCATGGCTGTAGTAGATCTCTTGAACTTATTCCTCCTATTGACCGCAATGACCAATATGTGCTCATCCCTCCCTACCTGCAAACCACCTTCGTCTCTGGTAACTACTGGTCTCTACTTTTGCAAGATCAGCTATTTCAAATTCCATGCCTGCATAAGATTATGCTGTATTTGTCTTTCTGTGCCTAGATTTTTTTTCACTTAATATCATGTCCTTCAGAGTCATCCTTGTGGTCACAAAATTACAGGCTTTCCTTCATTTTTTTGGCCAAGTAGTATTCCATGGTGTACATATACCACGTTTTTTCCATTTATCCATCGATGGCCATCTAGGGTGTTTCCATATCTTGGCTACAGTGAATACTGCAGTAATAAAAATGGTAATGTGGGTATCTCTTCATACTTGGATTTCATTTCCTTTGGATATAGTGGGATAACTAGGTCATACAAATACTTTCAATATGTTGAGGTACCCCCATATTTTTTTCCATGCCAGCTGAACTAATTTACATTCCTACCAACTTGTAAAGAGCTCAGTTTTGTCCACATCTTCACTAACACTTGTTTTATCTTTTTAGTAATACCCATTCTATAGGAGTGAAGAGGATAGTCTTGTTTTGTTTTGTTTTGTCTTTTGAGACAGAGTCTCACTATGTAGTTCGAGCTGGCCTTGAACTCACTAGGTAGCCCAGGCTGGCAGCACTCTTCCTGCTTCAGTCTCCTGAGTGCTGGGATTATAGGCATGTACCACCATGCCTGGCTTTGTTGTAGTTTTGGTTTTTGCATTTCCCTGATGTTTAGTGAGGTTGGACTTTTTTTTTCATATACCTGTGGGCCGTCGATATGCCTTTTCTAAAAGAAATGGAGCTCTGTGTTGTCCAGGTTGGCCTCGAACGTCTGGGCTAAAGTGATCCTTCTTCCGCCTTCCAAGTACAGCATGAACCACTATACCCAGCTTGTATGTCTCATATTAAGAAATGTCTACTCAGGTCTTTGCCCGTTTAAAAACTATTTCATAATAACTTCTGAGAAAAACTATAATATTTGTTTAACCATTTGTAAAATATCAAGATACATATTAAATTTGATGTGTAGGCTCAACCTAAGAAATGAATGTCAGATAAATATACGTAGTATCTTCAAATATTAGTGCATTTCAATGAGTTTTATTCTATGGGCAGAGATTATAGAGAGAGCTGTGAGGTTACAGTAGGTGAATTATCATTCTTATCCTGAAAATTAAGGGAAGTAATTTTAATGCTTTTTTTCGCATTCAATAATTTTCTTTTGTTCTATTTGGTCATCTAACAAATGAACACTGGCTTTGCTATGAATTCCTTTAAACACACAAAAACTTTCTACTGTCCTATTCATAGTGGCATTTAATCATTAAAATATGTATAGTGTACTGTTATATTTATTTAATTAAAAGAAAGAGAGACCCACTAATGATTAGTTAATTTAGAAGGGATTTGTTGTGTGGATGCAACATGCTTTTCTGACAGGTGCGACTACCTGGTAACTTAGAAGTGTTGCTTATCAACTCTGGAAGTCAGGTTCTCCAGAACCGGAAACCAGAAGAACTGGGTGTCTGTCTGGGTTTGTCCTTGCCTCTCGCCTCTCTGACATCAAGACTTATCCTTTCCTCGTTTCCAGCTTTTGCTTTCTGCTGACCTCTATTTGCTTTTGTCCAGTCATCAGCCCCTTTCTACAGAAGCAACATTGTCTTTGCCACTGTTAGCAGCTCCCACAGCCTTTCGGTTTCCCAATTCCCAATTCCTACAGGATCTGACCTTAGGGTATGCAGTTTGCTGATGGGTTTATGGAGATAACCATCCTGAATTCTCATTTTGTGGTCTTTTCAGTTTCGGTAGCGTCCTGGCTGACAGAAAATACATCTGCTGCCTCTCTGCAAGGTTCTGGGCCGGAACACCACAGAGGGAGGTGGGGGCCAGGCTGCACCGTGGAGCGCGCCTTCCACCTGCGGTGCTAGCTGGCCCTGGAGAGGGAAATACTAGGGAGTGGAATGAAGATCATTCTTCCAAATTATCAGTTTTATGTACCTGAGTTTATCCCTGGAGTGTTTGCTACCGTCTAAAATAAATCTAATGTAACCAACTGAAGACAGTGTATCCTACACAGAACCTTTCCAGATTCCAGGACCACGCCAAAGTTTTGGATTTTAAAAAATAATCAAATGCAACAATCTTGAATGTCTTTTTTTTTTTTTTCCCAGAGCCTTGCACACGCTAGGGAGGTGCTCTAGTACTGAACTATATTATACCCCAGCCTTTTTAAAAAATTTAATTTGAAGCCAGGCATGGTGGCGCCTGCCTGTAATCCCAGCACTCAGGATGCTGTGGCAGGAGGATGGCCACAAGTTCAAGGCCATCCTGGGCTACATAGTGGCTCGAGGCCAGCCTGAAAAAAGAATTAATTTGAGACAGGGCCTTGCTAAGTTGCTGAGTTAGCCTCAAATTTTCAATCCTTCTGCCTCAGTCTCCTGAGCAGTGGAGATTACAAGAATGTGCCACCATACATGGCTTGTCTTATTTAGTTGATGATGGTAATTAAAAAAGAGCTGGTTCGGACTGGGGGTGCAGCTGTGTGGTAGAACATTTGCATAGTATATGCTTCAAGCCTGGGTTTGATCCCAATACTGCATTTAAAAAATTCTCATCCTTTTATACATTTCCTGAGAAAGAGGAGTATTTAGGGTGGATAATAAATCAGATCTGTAGGGTGCTGGGGGAGGCCAGGTGCCTGCAGGTCTGTGAGTAAATGATACTAATTGCCAGTCTGTACGTGATACATAAGCACAGTGCAACAGTTTCACACGGTGCTTCCTCGTGGCCATCTTCCCTGCCCCACTCCATACCACTCGGCTGCCCCTCTGAAGAAGTGACACTGTCTGTACAGCTACTTAACTGTCCTTTCCTGTTTGGCTCCTCAAAAAAATCATAAACCCCTCAAGGATGAGACAACATCTCAATCATTCCATATATTCCCATCTCAACCATTCCTTTTGTCCCCTTCCCTGCCTTTCACTTTGTATCCCTGGATAAATTTTGTTTTGAATGAATTAATGCCAATAAGTGAATTGCAAATGGAAAAGACTTAACTTTGTAGCTGGAGAATTAACAGCAAAGTAGGAAACTGAAGATGTGAACCTGTATCCATCCTCAACGTGTTCTTATGGGCAAACCAATCGGCCCTCTCCGTGCCTCAGTTTCCTCTTCAGTTAAATGAGGAAGTAGTGACAGGAGGCCTGCATGCCTCAGAGATGCCAACAGAATAACATCAGTCATGGCCTGAGTTTTGTTAACTGTGAAACCCTATGCAAATATTAAATGATTTTCTTAGAAATAAAGTGATAGTCCAAAGTTATTTTTAATAGTCAAGATACATATTTGATGGCTCCAGGACTTCCCAAGTGGTGTTAGGATTTTCTCCTCCCTGGAGCAGAAGATTTGGAGTGCAAATCATTCCACTGCCAGTCTAGCCTCCAGCCCAGGCAGGACGATGGTATCTCTCTAAACACAGCGTGACTCCTGCCAACAAACTCTGCTCCCTTGACTGGTGAGAGGCCAAGAATCAGCCAAGACAAATTGGTCAGCTAACTCGCCATTACCCGGGAAATCTACCTGTTCACGGGAGCTGTAAGTCACTCTTCTAATCCGGAAAACACAAGAATGATTCCCTCACCCTGCAGCACAACTTCCTTGGATCGCTTATCTGCAATTCACTGGCATTTTTGGAAGAAGTTTGATGTTGTTATTCACTGTCAGACAGAAGTATTACCCAACAAAATCCTCATTAGTTATGGATGTGTTTGCCATGAGCTGTCCTTTCTTTTATGGGTGATCAATAAAAGACTACTGAAGAGGCTCTTGCCCTCGACATGCCTATCATCCACCCGCCTTCCTTTCAGGGTCTGCCTAATTTATTTATTGCGCTGCCAGGGAACAGCACAGGGCCTCCCTCCCACACGCTCCGCGGCTGCGGGCTTCTGCCTCTGAGCTACATGCCCGGTCCCCGACTGCCTAATTTTAAGAAAAGTTTGTAGAACTGGGGAGAAGGAGGGAGGGCGACTGAGAGGGTGGAATAACGATAGCTCTTAATCCTTCAAGTCATCTTCCAAGATCTGTGAGTTCTCTGGAAGTCAGTGACTTCTGGGCCCTGGTAAAAGCAAACATTGGAGGGGGGGGGACCCAAAAGCTTTTGTCAATGTTTAAAGGTACAACCAAAACATTTCATGTCTAAAATCGTCTGATTTCCATCACCCAGCAAGACTGCAGCGCTAGTCAAAAGGCAGAGTGAGAAGGAAATGAAGGTTTGGTCTCAGCCGGGAGTGTAAATCTCCAGGACTGATGACCCAGGGAGCTTCGGGAGAGCCTACTCCAGGCCTCGCCGGTTTCCACTGGGTCCTGGTTCGCGGGAATGCAAGGAGAGAAGTGGAGACATCGGATCAACTGTAAAGTGAACCCTAATGCCCTCTGCGCTTCCACCGGAAACGCAATAAAGCAGCAGAGCGTCCCTGGTCTCAGCCTTGCGACGTTGGTGTCAGTTTGGGGGAGCCCCGCGCGCAGCATGCGGAAGATCGACAGCTGGGAGCGCCAGCCCGAGGCGGACAGCGGCGAGCGGGAGAAGGAGGAGCCGGCTGGAGCTCCCCGGGGGACGCGCGGGAGAGAAGCGCCAATTATCATAATTGAAGGTAATGGAGCCGAGGCGCCAGGGAGCTGCCGTTCCACGTCTCTCACCCCGACCCAGACGCCCGCGCCGCCCTCGGGGCTCCCGGCCGTCCGCCTGCCTCCCCGGTGACTCACACGGGCCACCGATAGAGCGGGACCGGCCTGGGTCTGCGCAGACCCCTCCCCACCGGGCGGCTGCAGTCCGCGGGGACGGGAGATAGTGTCCCAGCCTCCTCCCTCCCTGCACCCCCCACCCCGCTCGGGAAGGTTATTATTTCGTTATTTATTTATTTGTGGTGCATCGCCAGGAAGCAAGCCCAGGGCCTCGCCCAGGCCAGGCCAGCGCTGCACCCCTGAGCTGCACCCCAGCCTGAGTCACAGTGGAGTAGGGAGGGGGGACAGGAGCTAGTGACAGGCGAGAGTGGTGGACCCGGCAGGAAAGGCCTTTATCTTCTCCTGAACTTCTCGCCAAAATGGGATCCCTGAAATCACTGAAAGACTTTGGATGGGCAGCAGTTTCTCTGGGAAGACTCAGGTTCGCAGTCCAGAGCAGCAAATTCAGGGGCCATCTACACAAAAGCAGCATGTTTTTAAAAGCGACCGTAGCTTTAATTTGTTGGGTCAGTTGATCTCTGATTAGGACAGTATGCCTCACTGCAGAAAGCTTGGAAAGTTCAGGAAGACACAAGTAACGCTTCCATGCCGGTGAGAGGGTGTCCTGCAACACCAGTCATAGCAAGCCGCCCCCTGGGGTGTGTGTGTGTGTGTGTGTGTGTGTGTGTGTGTGTGTGTGTGTATGTGTGTAGGGACCAGCATTAGCTGGAAGCTCGGCCACTCACCAGTGTGTCATTTTGGCCATTCATGAAGCTTCTCCCAGCCTCTGTTTTGTCATCAGTGAAATACAAGCAGCAGAATGACCTCGGCGCTCTCTGCCGGGTTCCGTGAAAGACTTTCAGCCTCGAACACGAATCAATCCATACAACAATTAACAGTAGCTTTTCCATTATTCAAATAAAATGAAATGACTAGAAAAAAATTTTAAAAAGGCTTTTAAAAGGCACCCAGAGGATCCCCTCTCTCAGCAGCTCTGCCCCTTAAAAACAGATGTGAATAATCACACATCTGGCCGGGGGGCTCGGTGCCCATTCCGCTGAGACCTGCGCTGCCCAGAACACCTGAGAACGGTGCTCGCTGCAGTGTGGCCCTTCAAGAGGCCTCGGATAAGAGAGAACAGTCAGGACCGCTCAATACCAACCACAGACGTGATGGAAGGACTTTTGTAACCAGAAAGGGGACTGACTGAGCATACGGCGAGGACCAGCAAGTGCCAGGTGGAAGGAGTCAGCCAAGTTTAAAGTAAGGAAGAACTCTCCAGAGATCAGGGCCATCGGAAAATGGCAGGACAGCGGAGAGGCTGTGGCTCCCGAGTACCACAGGAGTCCGGGGAGGGACACATGGACGAGTTGTGGGATTAGGCGGCCCTTCAAAGTCCCTCTCAACGCTGAGCGTAGGCTCCAGTTACGGCTACTGCATCTAGTTACTTCCTTTCATATTAGAGGGGAGGCTGCTGTGTAACTAGCCAGAACCGGGAAAAGTGCTGGGCACCCGCTCTCAGTGGAGGAGAGAGAACCTCACCTCAGTGTCCTGAGAGTCTCCTGAGCTGTTGAAGTCCAGAGACACCTGTGGCAGGGACAAGGCAGCCCTTCGGTCCAGTCCCGTGTCCCCGCCCTCTTACCCTGCGTGTGCAATTATACAGAAAGCTTCAAGGCAGAGGACCCCTTGGAAACAGATGCTGGCCGGGACCTTGATTCAAGTCTGAGATCCTTTGAAAAGTGACCCAGAGCAGAGCTCGGTGCTGACACCTGTAATCCCAGCTAGAGTACGTGGGAGGCTGAAGCAGGAAGAGGCCTTAGCCCAGTAGTTTGAGGCCCAGAGCAAAATAGCAACATAGCAAACATAGCAACACAGCAAAAATCGGAACTCCCGCCACAGCAGCCAGTCTTTTTGAAGCCAACGCTGGCACTTCGCATCTGGTATCACTTCTGCTTTCCAGAGAATGAAATGCATTTGTAGTTCGGGCCCAGCGCCTTCCCCTCCTCCAGGCCAGGCGCCTCCCGGGGGAGAGGTCCTAGCGCGGGCCTTTCTCGCCCTCTTGTGGTGAGAGCGATGCAGCGCTGGGCTGGGAAGCCGGGAGCTGTTCGCTGTGGGCGCAGGAAGCAAGGTCGTCCTAGGGGATGTTTAGACTCAGGATCGTAATGGTTGTATCTCAGTGTCAGGCGACGCGCTCAGGCGGGCAAAGACGACTGGGAGTCTGTTTCCAGAGTCACATTAGGGCCTCGAGCAATAGCCAGCAAGACTGTGCGCAATGTGGCGGGAAGGGGGTGTGCGAGGGGCTCACGCATGCTGTGGAGGACAACTGTGACCGCTATTCTAAATAAAACCTCCTTTCCACACCCTGAGGGTCTGTGTCACCATCGCAAAGGGTGCACTCATATTCTGGGTGACCTTGTTATTTATTTGTTTTAAAATATGTTTTAGTGGGAATAAGCCAGCCGAATAGAATCACAAGGCGTCGCCCCTGTGTCTGAGATCTAACCGTCTGGGCTGTTTCTACAAGTCCACAAACTGTTTTGGACCAGCTTCGACTTTCAAAAGCAGACAAACGAGAGACCTCCAAACAGACGAAGCCAAGATCCTTTCTTGACCCATCTAATACCAGATGTTGGGTGACTGAATTTTCCCCCATCACTTTGCACAGCCACATTGTATTGATGTGGACATTAGACTCGGATCAACAGGAAAGTTCAGTCTCCAAATCTGTATTAGTTGCCAGACTATGCTGGTCAAATTAATCAAGTAGTACATCTGTGTACCAAGAGCTGTGTGAGACCCCGTCCGCCATGGTAGAAGCCATCACATCCCTCTCTGATTTTGCTGCTGAGGAAACCGAGACGAGGTTAAGTGGCTCCGCCAGGATCACGGAAGCTCTGGACTCAGCCCCTGCCCTCCCTGCCTGCCGCTCCAAAGACTAGGAAGCCTCGCTGACCTACGGCAGTCACTGGGAAGCGGTGCTTTACTTCTCCGTGAACAGGATGTGGCGAGAAATTGTGAGAATACAGGAAAGGAGGGAGGAGAGGAAGGAAAGGAGGAGAAAGGAGGGGGAAGGAGAATAAAGGGTGTTTATAAGTTAACTGAATCACTGCGACTCCCAAACCTCAATTCCTGAGAGCCTGAAGTAAGGAATTCCAGGAATAAGATTTGAGGCCTTTCTTGGACTCCAGCTTTCAGCTGAGGAACCAGCCTGTCTAGGTAGCAGGCGCCTCCTCTCCTGTGGAACTGCTCTGGGGGAAATCTCAGACCACTCAGCCTTCAGGAAGAGCACGGACCTGAGCAACCAGAAATTGCATCTTTCACATCCACCAGAATCCTCCCACTAAGTAGGGAAGCAGTTTCCACGGAAGGGTCACTCAGGGCA
The DNA here is from genome assembly GCA_004026905.1 of Hystrix cristata. Classification (NCBI taxonomy): domain Eukaryota; kingdom Metazoa; phylum Chordata; class Mammalia; order Rodentia; family Hystricidae; genus Hystrix; species Hystrix cristata. The sequence goes on from PVJO010024629.1 coordinate 12,683, forward strand.
CCTCGAGTTTGTACCTGGTTCCACCTCAAGAACGTTGGATGGGAAGGCTCCCAGCCACTAAGGTAACTCCATCTTCTAGACTAAGCGCAAGAAGGTCTAGGCCGTGGCTTCGTGAGTCGGCCCAACCCCAGCTCCTCCACCTGCTCTTGCCCCCCCAACTCTACCCTCTTCTTTGAGTAGCACTTGCTAGGAATTTGCTTTTGAAACAAGTGCCCAGGGGATGCTGTCGCTGTTAACTGGAAACCATGCTTGCAGAGCCTCTGGTACCCAGTACCCCCACCACCCCCAGGACATGCTAGCAACAGGAAAGCACTTACAACTTCCACCAGCCAGCGGATTCCCAAGCAACCTACTTCCTAGTGTTAGTCTCTCGGAGAAGCCAGCGCTGCCGAATGTGGCACTTTCCAGTCACCCGAGAGCTTCGCCAGGTATCACTCGTTCCTCCTGATCCCATTTTCGGAAGAGAAAACTGCAGTCCCAGATGGTCAGGTCTTTGGCTGGTTTCACTCAGCTCGAAATGAAATGCAGTGGCGCTCAGCTCTCACCCAGGACTTTTGAATTTTCTGTGTTTTTTGTACCTTATCGGGCTGCCCTTTGATGCACTGGGTTTGGGGGCACTGTTTCTAAACAAATAATTACTTCTTTGAGATTCTAAATACAAACATATGCAAAACCATACTATTTACAGAGCCGTTTTTCTCTGGTTTAGTTTTTTAAAAGTTACATTGGTGCATGTTGGCAGTACATAATGATTACATTCATCACGAGGAGTTGATACATGCATATAATGCATCCTAATGCTGTTTACTTCCCTTCCCCCCACCTCTATCTGTTGGTCTTCTTCCCTTTTACAAAAAATCTATTTCCCTGTTTCCTTTTATCTATTTTTTGGAGACAGGGTCTTGCTATATAGTCCAGGATGGCTTTGAACTCATTACGTAGCCCAGGCTGGCCTAGGACTCTAGACAGTCCTCCTGTCTCAGCCTCCTAAGTGCTAGCGTGCACTACCACACCAGGCTTGATTCGGTTGTTATAACCCAATAGAAACTTGAACTCTAAGCACTTTTTCTCCTATTATGGCATGACATCTAGTGGTGGTGAAATCATAATTAATTTGCACTGCAGTTTAGTCATTGTCTGCGATGGTACTAAATAATTTCTGTGCGCTGCTGATCAACTCGAGAAGGATTCCCTGGGTAGGATTCTAAAAAGATAAGTTTTGATATATAGTTCTCCCTTTTGATTTTTTAAAATCTTTTTTAAAGCGCTCTCTTGATTCCTTCCCGAGGGCAGTTAATACAATTAGCTGCAAGTTCTTGGCGCTATTTGGAAGACAAGTTACGTAAAGCGATGGCTGCAAACAGAAAGAATGAGGGTGTTCTTCTCTGTGCATGCCCCTTTGGCATCATCTGTTCTGAACTTCCCAAATAATGTCACTTGAATAATAAACATCCCTTCGGGAAGGCCGTCTGCAAAGAGGCTGCTGCTGCTGCTGCTCTTTCGTGCTGGGCACTCAGAGTGGCTGTGGGGACTCGGCCCTGGTATTAGGGTACACAGAGCAATCACCTGTCACCGTAAATGTCTCTACCAACAAATGGGGTGTCTTACAACGACCCGACTCTGTGTGTTGGGTTGTGAAACAGCAACATCTGAAATGGGAGCTGGGGGGAGAGAAACTGAGAAACTTCTACTCCATCCTGAGTTCTCGGCCCACCCATCCCCCTCCCTGAGTGTCTCACTCCATCCCGAGTCCCACACCCAGCCTTTGACATAAGGGACAGCCAGTGGGTTGGGACCAGTTAGGAGTCCTCCAAGCTACATGGCCCAGAGACAGTTGAGTCCTTCTGATTTTAGCTATCAAAAATCTATCCACCTAAAGCTACTTTTCTGAGACAATTTAAGGAAAGGAAGGGGAAGATGTCGTTGATCTCAGGTTCTCCAACTGACATGAAATTTGAACAGTTAGTCTCCAGAACCAGCTAGAGACGTGTAGGCCTGGGAGAGGGGTGTGGCTGACCCAGAAAAGGCCAGGGTTGGACTGAGTGTGGACAGGGCGAGTACCAATAGTAGGGGCAAAAACGAAGAGCTCCAAAAGTCCTTGCGTTACATTTCTGTTGCTGCGACAAAATACCTAAAATACACAACTTTGAGGTGGGAAAATTTATTTCGGCTCACAGTTTCTGAAGTTTCAGTCATGCTGCCTTGGGCCTGTGGTGAGACTGTGCACGGCAGGGATTCGTGGACGAGCAGAGCTCACTCACGGAAACCATGAAGCACAGAGAGCGGCGGGAAGAGGTGGAGACCCCAGTATGCACTCTGCTACCCAACTTCTCCCAGCAGACCACACCTCTTAAAGCTTCCACCTGCTCCAACACCCCAAGCTGGTGACCAGGTAGCGCCCTTTGGGGGACATTTGAAATGCAAACCGTAATAGGCGAACTCATTGAACGGTGCCCAGAGCAGTTAACTGGTGTCTTCCTGACATCTGCCTAAGTTGGATTTTACACACTCAATCCATTCATTGCCTTCTCACTCGACTTCGCTTGCCTACCCTCGGCGGGGATATGCTGTCTCTTCAGCTGTGGCACGGACTGGGATAATAATCACTGGCTTCTGAGTTAACAGCCCAACGGTGATTCCACTCTGCCTAGAGACCTTCTGGCCCCACCCTCTCCGGAAACACTCCCCTTTGAGAATCCTGAGGAGCTGCTGGACGAGAGAGGTCAGGGGCACAAGTGGTGGCTCAAAGCTCTACTTCATCCCCGTCACAGCCATTAGTAGGTCCGTGACTCTTTTTTTTTTGTGCCAGGGATCGAACTCAGGACCTTGCTTTGTTAGGTAAACACTCTAACCACTGAGCTAAATCCCCAGCCCTGCGAATCTTGAAGTTATTATTCTTCCTTAATAACAATGAATTTGATGGAGTTGGTTGCTTTTATAATACACTTGGTCTTAAAGTCTTTCAATCTTCCTAAGCTTCTATTTTCTTATTTTAAAAATGAGAAGTAACTATTTCACAAGGTTATTAGAGAAGAGCAGAAATATTACATGTAGGAGAGGGACACACACACACACACACACACACACACACACACGGCTGTCATTGCTCTGCTCACTTGTGAAGGGAAAACTGCAGAATTTGAGGGCTTGGGCAGGAACTACGTGTTACTCAGGTTGCATATGTTGACATGATGCCAAAGTGTTCTCCCTGCTTCAGTGTGTGCTACATCTCCACCTCAGCTCTCTCATCTGTCAAATGGACATGAGGATGACAAGTCCTCCCTCTGAGGGACACTGTGAGGATTCAGTAAACTGTCTCCCAAGAAACCGTTCCATAAGCTTGTAATGATGAGTTACTGCCATTTTTAGGGCCTGGTATCTGCGGCAGGACCACGGACAGTAGAAAGAGGACAAGGAAAAACAACTGGGCTAAAGCAAAACACAGACTTCTCTTACTCATAACTGTGCCCTCAACAACCATAGCTGTCTTCATAAAGTCCATCTCCAGCTGGGTGTGGCAGAGTAAACCAGCAATTCCAGCACTCTGGGGGCCGAGGCAGGATAATCACAAGTTTCAGCCCAGCCCAGGCAACTCAGCCATTTAATAAGACCCTGTCTCAAAAAATAAAGAAAAATAAAGGACGGGGGAGGGATCTCAGTGCAAAGGCCCTGGATTCAATCCTCACTACTGAAAACAAAACAAAAAGTCCCCGCTCCCGAAGCACAGTCGTACAGTGTTATATAGCAGTATTGCTGGTACTTGGTTTGTCCAATGGTCGACATTTTAATATATCCTAACAGTTTAAATAGACTCCCTGCTCTCTCGGTTACTGATAAGCCACATGCAGTGTGTTAGTTAGATTTTCAGAGCCAATGGTCATAAGAAAGCAGATTTAATAGGGGACATTTACAATATTCACCCAGAAGCCAAATGCAGAAGGTGCCGAATGTCCATCTAGGCGCTGGAGACCCAAAAGATCCAACTAGGGCTGGGAGCCCACAGCACTGTCCCACGTACATCCGTGTCTGCACATGATGGCTGGAGCCAGGATACGATGCTCACAGCAGAGATGACAACCAGAGCTCCTCCAAAGCAACAGCAGCCATCCTCAATGACAGCAAGGCCCCAAGCTCCTCCCTCGACAAGGACAGCCGAGCCCCCTCCGGAAGAACCAGCCGCAGCAGAGCTTCTCCTGGGAAACAGCCCGCCAACTAGCTACGGCTCCCACTCTGTCTTATGTTGCATCAGCAACAACCCTCAGGTGGATCCTCTACATCCAGGATCACACCAACTCAGTCCAGCTGGGTGTTCTGGCTCAAGCTGACCACAATAATAAGTCCACCACAACAAGTATTAGGCATAAAAGACATATATTCTATGTAGAGAATCATGTAATCTGCAAATAATGATAGTTTGAATTCTTTGTTTCCTATACATACTACTTTTATTTCTTTCTTGTGTATGATTGCTCTGGCTAATGTTTCAAGTACTATACTATATTGAATGGCAATGGTGGTAGTGAACATCCTTGTCTTGCTCCTAATTTTAGAGGGAAAGCTTTCAGCTTGCCAGTTAATATGATGTTGGCAGTAGGTTTGTCATAAATAGCTTTCATCAGATTGAGGTATGTCCTTTTATATCTGTTTTCTTCAGGGTCTTTGTCATGAATGGATGTTGGATTTTGTCAAGGGCTTGTTTCTGTGTCTATTGAGATGATCATGTGATTTTGTTCTTGCTTCTGTTTATATGATGTATTACATTTACTGATTTGCATGTGTTGAACCATCCTTGCATCCCTGGAATGAAGCCTATTTAGTTATGATGTGTGATGTGTGATCTTGATGATGTATTGCATTCTCTTTACCAGGATCTTCTTGAGAATTTTTGTATCTATGTTTATTGAAAAGATTGGCCGATAGTACTCTTTTTTAGTTGAATCCATTTCTGGTTTTGGATTCAAGGTAATGGACACTTCCAGGAATGATTTCAGAAGTACTCTTTCCCTTTCAATTTAATTAACATTTTGAAAAGTACTGGCATTCAATTTGGGCTTGTCTTAGTTGGTAGTGTATTTTTTCTTTCTTTTATTACTGTCTCAATTTTACTGCCTGTTATTGGCTTATTTGGGCATTTTATATCTTCCTAGTTCAGTATTGGTAATTAATTTGTCTCTAGAAATCTATCAATTTCTTCTGAATTTTCCTATTGGAGTATAGGTTATTGAAGTAGTTAGTAATAATCTTCTGGATTTCTGTGGTGTCTGTTGTGATTTTGCCTTTTTCATTTCTAATTCCATTGATTCGTGTCTTTCCTTTTTCTTTGTAAGATGGGCTAAGGATTTGTCTATTTCACTGGTTCTTTCAAAGAACCAGCTCTAATTCATTGATACTTTGTACATTTTTAAAGTCCCAATTTCATTAATTTTGGCTCTTTATAATTTCCTACCTTATACTAACTTTGGATTTGGATTGTTCTTGTTTTTCTAGGACTTTGAGGAGCATCATTAGGTTGTTTATTTGGGCTTTCTCTGGTTTTCTGATGTGGGTGTTTATAGCTATAAACTTCCCTCTAAGGGCTGCTTTCATTGTGTCCCACAGGTTCTGGTGTGTTGTACTGGCATTATCCTTTGATTCTAGGAATTATCTAATTTTTTCCTTGATTTCTTCTGTGACCTGTTGATTATTCATTAGTTTTTTTTTTAAATCTCCATGTGTTTACACAATATCTGAGGTTTCTTTTGCCATTGATTTCTAGTTTCATTGCCCCATGATCTCATACTATGCATGGTATAATTGATTCTTCTGGATTTACTGAAGTATGGTTTATGGACTACTATGTGGTATATTTTGGAGAAAGTTCCATGTGCTGCTAAGAATGTGTACTCTGTTGCTATTAGGAAGAACAGTCTGGAGAGATCTATTAAGCTCATTTGTTCAAAGGTTTGGTTCAACTTTGGTATTTCTTTGTTGATTTTTTTTATCTAGTTCATCTGTCTGTCTGTGATAATGGGACATTGAGGTCTAGCACTATGATGGTGTAGATGTTTAGTGGATCATTTCTGTCCAGTACTGTTTGTTTTACGAAGTTGGGTGCAGGGGTGTTCAGTGCATATATGTTTATAATTGCTATTTCATCCTGTTGAATTGTTCCCTTAACCAGTATGTAACGACCTTCTTTGCCCATTCTTCTCACTTTTGGCTTGAAGTCCACTTTGTTTTAAAACAGGACAGCTACTTCTGCTAGTTTTTGGGTTCTCGTTGCATAGAATATTGATTTTGGTTGTTTTAGCTACTTTTCTCTTGTTGCTAAGACAAAATACCAGACTCCCAAAGTTAAGGGAGGAAAGATTTATTTAGCTCACAATTTGTAGAGGTTTCAGTCCACAATTGGCTGGATCAAAGGCAGAGTGACATGGCAGACAGGCAGAAGGCAGCAAGGTAAGCACAAGGAAAAAAAAGGGGGTAGACAAGCCTCTTTCTGTCTCTTACATTTTATCCAGGATACCTGGCTTAGGGTGGGTAGCAGCCCCCTTAATCTCAGCACCCTTAATCCTAGCATCATATCCTTGATCCCAGCAGAACTATGCCAAACTAATCAGTTGACTAATTTAGTAATCACACACTCTAGATCCAGCCCCACCTGTGACTACAAGAGGCTTTGGGGGGACATCTAGACACAAACCATAACATTGTTACTTTGATTTTTAATCTATGAATTTCTTTTTAGATTAAATGTGTTTCTATATACAGCATAATGCTGGGTTTTGTTTTTTGAACCATTCTGCCAGTCTGTGTCTTTTGATTAGAGAATTTAGAACATTCATATAGCTATTACTAAAAGTTATTGACTTATTCCTGTCATTGTATTATTTTCCTGTTACTCATTCCCTTTTTTTCCTCTTCTGCTTAACTTCTTAACCTGCCTGGTCTATTTATTCTATTAGACATTTTGGCATTGTTGACTTCATTGTATCTTCTACGATATACTTGAGGATTTTTTGGAGTGCTGATTTAGAGGTCAGGATTTTGTTAATGTGATGTTAGTCATGAAAGGATCTTATTTCTCCATCAATTTTAAAAGATAATTTTGTAGCATATATTAGTCTGAGTTGGAAGTTGTTTTCTTTTAGGGTTTAAAACACCTCACTGTACGCTTTCCTGACCTCTATGGTTTGTTTGAGAATGTGCTGTCATTCTAGTGGGTTTACCTTTATAAGTATTGCTTTTCTCTAAAGACTTTTAAGATTCTGTCCTTGTGTTGAACTTCCTGTATTTTGACTTTGATGTTTTGTGGAGAGGCTCCTTTCTGGTTCTGGCTATTTGGGGTGTTCTATTTGCCTTACTTATCTGTATGTTATATTCGTTACCCATATTTGGAAAATTTTCTGTTATTATGTCTGTAAAAAAATTTTGCATGCCATTTGTGCTGTCTTCTGATTTTTTACTAATTCCAGTTAATCTTAGATTAGTCTTATTTGTGTTGTCTAGCAGTGGCTGGATCAATTTTTTATGCTCTTTTATTGTTTTTAAGGTATGTATGAATATATGATTCCCAGCATCAACCCTGTTGTTCATTTCTGACACTCTGAAATCATACTGGTCACTTCTGCACCCATACTTACAGTAAAAAAATCTAATCTCCTGGATTTCTGTTTGGTATCTTTCATGGATTCTAATACTTCGCTAAACTAGTCATTCATGTTTTGTGTTATTTTGTTTCGCTCAAGTAGCTTTTTATTAGTGTCTTCTGTAAACTCAATGATCATTTTGTTATATCTATTATTTAGTTGTAACTTTTGTGAGCTCACTGAGCACCTTATTGATCTGTTTTTTATCCCCTCTTTTATTATTTCAAAAAATTCAGCTGTATGGCTTTTGATTTCCCCACCACCACCACCACCACCCGATGCCCCACGGGTCAGCTTAGAAGGAATTGGGAGTTTTAGGATGCATTTTTTGCCTTGTCTTCTCATGTTTCTGGTTTGCTGCATGCACACAGGTGTGTGTGTGTGTGTGTGTGTGTGTGTGTATGTGCATGTGCACACACTGAAGTTTGAGAGTCAAAGTGGAAAAATTTTTTGCTCATATGAAGATCTTTTTGATTAGTGTCTGCATTTCAGTGATGTACTCTGTGCATGACTAATTGTAGGTCTTTATCTCTGTCCCAAGATCCAACTACCTCCACTAATTTCGGAGGGAAGGATGCCGTGTAATTGACCCAACAACTATTTCTGCAGGAATGGACCATAATATTGTTAATGATACAAAGACAATACAGATATTGGCATACCAAAAAAAGCCCCCCAAAACAATAAGAACAATTATACCATTATGCAATAGCAAATAAATCACCAACAATAATACAGTCAAGAACTCAAAAGGGTGCAGCAGGGAGGGTCAATGTATCAGATCCTCCAGGGATAATGACCCATAGGCGGAAAGTAACACCTGGAGAGGAATGCAAGTGAATGGAATATACAGAAAAGAAGAAATAAGATCAAGAGTTTCAGAAGAAATAGCACAATACTCCAGACAGAGATGGGAGAGCCTGCAGTGAGACATGGCTTTCCTAGCAAATGTCTATTCCTTCGAGATGTCTTCTAGGTACAGGTTGTTCTTGGCTTTTGTGTTCGTCTCAAGGAAAGCCTTGATACTTGTCTCAAAGTTGCCTACCATAAACAAACTATAAAAATCTACATAGAAAGCAAAATTTGACATACAGATAAGTGATGCATGTAGAATCCCAATTAGCCATGACCAAAATAAATCTACACCAAGACATATAATAGTCAAGAATCCTGAAATTCAACACAAGAACAGAATATTGAAAATTATTAGAGAAAAGAAACAAATCACTTATAAAGGAAAACTCATCAGAATCACAGCAGACTTCTCAGCACAAACCTTTCAGTCAAGGAAAGCCTGGAGCAAAGTATTTCAAGCACTACAAGAAAACAATCTCCAACCCAGATCGATGTACTCAGCCAAACTATCTTTCAAATTAAATAATGAAATAAGATACTTCCACAACAAACGACTGAAGAAATTCATGACTACTAAACGATTTCTACAGAATATTTAGAATGATATCCTAGAAAAAGGAGAAAGAAGACTTTAATTCCAAGGAAACTAACAGAAATAATCCACCAGGCAAGCCAAGTTAAACAGGGGGAAAAAACAGAACCAACAACAGAAAAAATACTGTGACAAAGATAAGTCAGTACATAACAGTTATAACCATCAGCGTAAATGGTCTCAACTCACCAATCAAAAGAAATGGGCTGGCAGAATGTATCAAGAAACAGGATCAATCAATACACTGCATACAAGAAACACATTTAACACAAAAACGAAATTCATAGACTAAAATTCAAAGGATGGAAATCAGTACTTCATGCAACAGGAACCCAGAAGAAAGCAGGGGTCACTATCCTAATCACAGATAAAGTGAACGTCAAGCCAAGACTGATCAAGAAAGACAAAGAAGGTCACTATATAATTGTTGAGGGAAAACTCCAAGAGGAAAAGATAACAATCATTAATATCTATGCACCGAATACCAGCACACATAACTACACCATTCATAATTGCATCCAAAAAAATGAAATAGTTAGGAATCAATCTAACAAAGCAAGTAAGAGATCTTTACATTGAAAACTACAGTATTCTAAAAAAGAAATTGAAAGGGATATCAGAAAATGGAAAGATAGCCGTGTTCTTGGATAGGAAGAATCAACATAGTGAAAATGGCCATATGCTCTAAACTACTATACAGATTTAATGAATTCCAATCAAAATACCAATATCATACTTCACAGGACTAGAGAAAGCAATTATAAAATTCATCTGTAACCAGAAGAAACCAAGAATACCAAAAACAATTCTCAACAACAGGGGCAAGGCAGGGGGCATTACAATCCCTAACCTCAAATTATACTATAAAGCCACTGTGATAAAAACAGCATGGTACTGGCAAAAAGACAGACCCAAGTATCAGAGGAACAGATTGGAAGATGCAGAAACAACTCCAAACATACTCAAATACCTCATCTTTGACAAAGGAGCCAAACACCCTCACTGGAAGAAAAGCAACCTCTTTAATAAATGATGCTGCAAAAATTGGCTTGCCATATGGCAAAAACTAAAACTAGATACATGTCTCTCACCATGTACTAAACTAAAATTGAAGTGGATCGGAGATCTAAACATTAAAACAGAACACTAAATCTGTTGGAAGATATAATAGGAAGAATTCTTGAAGACATAGGTGTAGGCAAGAACTTTATGAACAAAACTCAGACTGCATGGGAAATAATACAAAGAATCAGCGATTGGGATGACATCCTACTAAAAAGCTTTTGCATAGCTAAAGAAATCACCAACACAGTGGGGCAAAAATCCACGGAGTGGGACAAAATTTTTGCCAGCAGTTTCTCAGACAAAAGTCTACCATTGAGAAAATATAAAGAACTCAAAAATATTAGACCCCCTAAATTTAAAGACCCAATCCAAAAATGGGTATCTGAAATGAATGGACACCTCTCAGATGAAGAAATACAAATGGCAAACAAATATATGAAAAAGTGTTCAACATCACCGGTCATTTGAGAAATGCAAATTAAAGCAATGCCAAGATTTCACCTTACTCCAGAAAGAGCAGTTATCATCAATAAATCAATCAATAACAAATGCTGGTGGGGCTGTGGGGAAAAAGGATCCCTCCTCCACTGTTGATGGGAATGTAGGTGGGTCCAACCATTGTGGAAATCAGTGTGGAGATTCCTCAAAAAACTACAACTAGAGATTCCATTCAACCCAGCTATACCTTTTCTTGGTATCTTCCCAGAAGAATTAAAAACATCGTACCACAGCAATATATGTACAACCATGTTCATAGCAACACAGTTTGTAATAGCTAAGACTTAGAAACAACCCAAATGCCCAGCAACTAATGAATGGCTAAAGAAGATGTGGGTTTTTTTTAATACAATGGAGTACTACTCTGCCATCAAAAAAGATAAACTTAAAACATTTATAGGTAAATGGATGCACCTCAAAAACATACTCTTAAGTGAAATAAATCAGACACACATGACTACGTATCAAATTGTTTCTCTGATACGAGAAACTGTAAGCACAAATAAGAACAAAAAGGTATAATAGATATGGTAAAAAAGACGATGTTCAAATGGGAATAGAGCTAGAGAGGGAAGAGGGGAAAGGAAAGAAAAAAGAAAAAGAAAAATGTAAATAAAGCTATTGTAAATAAAGAAGGGAGGGGAAAAGAAGGGAGGGGTGGGGAAGAGGGAGGGAAATCAAGATATATCTTGTACATGTACAAATCAACTATGATGAATGTGATCATTATGTATACAATGTACCAATACATGTTCT
>PVJO010024630.1:0-24068 GCA_004026905.1 Hystrix cristata
AAAAAAAATTAAAAAAAAGAAAGGAATGGGACTAATGCAAGTCCAAAATCCAGCAGGGCAAACATTAAGTCCTGCAGTTCCATGTCCAGCATCCAAGGCAGTCTGTAGCAAGATGTGAACTCTAAAGGGCTTGGGTTGCTCCGTTCCTATGACATTTGCAGTGGTTGTAACTCCCATGGCTTCTTTCTTGGGCTGGCTCTGCTCCCTCCTTACAGTTTTACTCAGATGATCCATGTTCTTGGCTTCTCCAAACTTCTGGGGTCTCCAGTATACCTTTAGCTTCACATACACAGCTTCACACACTATCCTCTCAGGGGCACACTGCCTGGCCTCCCAGGCCTTCTTCTGAAATCCTTCCTGGCCCCACAACTCCTGCATTCTGCATGCACTTAAAACCAGCACCACATGGATGATGCCATGGTCTGCAGCTAGCTGGAGCAGTAGCCAGGCTGCCTTCGCTCCTGGCTATAGGATTCAAGTGCCTGGATCACTGAGCACACAGAACCCAATCCCAAGGAGCAAATTCTCTAGACTGCTGCCATTCTGGAACATGGTTCTCTGGGGCTCTCTTTTCAAAGCAAAGTCCTTCACTTTTGCAATTTAGAGGCTACAAAAGGCGGAGTCCTGCTGTTTCTTTTGATGTCCTCAAGTCACCTTTTCTATTGTTTCCTTCTGAAATATTTGGCTTTTTCTTGCTAGTCATTTCAGTGGCCAATTTCTCTTCTGTTCCATTTTTGTAGGCTGCAACTTTACTAGAGCTTCCTTTCTGGCCAAACTCACAGTGTTTTGAATCTTTCTGCTGCACTCTTTGCTCTTGATTCTCAACATTAATCTGGCTAAAAGCCCCCAACAATAGCCGTGCCATCGCCTCAACATTATACTGCCTTGAAATTCCTCCCATGAGATTAATTAGTCCACTGTCCTTAATCTCAGTCTCAGACAAAGTCTCTGGATGTGAGCAAAATGCAGACAAACTTTCTGTCAAACTGTAACACACATTGTCTGGAGTCCAACAGCCAATGTAAATCCTTTTTGCTAGCCTGGTCATTACCAGTATTATTTCTATCATCATTCTGGTATTCTGAGCTCTGACCAGAATCTCCCATCAAGTACAGTCTAAGGCTTTCCAGGACTGCTTTTTCAGCCACCATCTCCAAACATTTCCAAACACTTCCCACAAGCCAGTTCCAAAGGCTCCTGAACCACATGGTCAGGTAAAGTCACAGCAACAAGCTCACTTCTGGTACCAAATTTTGTCTCATTTACTTCTTCTCATTGCTGAGACCAAATACCTGCCACTCAAAGTTAAAGGAGGAAAGGTTATTTGGCTCACAGTTTGTGGAGGTTTCAGTCCATAGTCAGCTAGCTCCAAAGGAGAGTGGCATAGCAGACAGGCATTGCAGAAGAGAAACAGTTCACGGTGGGCAAAGCAAGCAAGAGACTTTAGCAGCTTCTTTCTGTCCCTTTTATATTCTATCTAGGCTACCAGGATTAGGGCAGTGCCAAAAGAATCAGTAGTCTGATTTAGTAATTACACACCCTTAATTCCCAGCATCACACACTCTAGATCCAACCACCTCTGAAAAAGTCCCACCTATGACTGCTTGAGGCTTTGGGGGACATCTAGACTCAAGCCATAACTACAGCCTATTTCGAGTTTTGTCACCTGTAGCTTCCCTGTTCCTCCCAGAATGATACACCTAATTTAATAATCTCCTTCCTTACTCCAAGGATATGGCTTTCTTAGTTTTTCTTAGAAGTGTGCAGATGGCCTAGCTTAGATGAAAACAAGTTGAAGAAAGCGTATTACTAGTGGATATTGTCTCACCTTGCCACACACACAATCTATTGTTTATTGCCACGGCTAAATATTACCCAGAACTACAATGAGATCTGATCCTCCCTCATGTATGAGTAAAGCTTCCTTATAAACATTTCTTTCAGTTAATGATATTTTCCCCTCTTCCACTAGTCTGAACGGAAAATTTTCCAAGAACATAAAGCTATAAAATGGTGACTTCCTTGCAAGTCCCAACACCTCAGTGTCCCAAAGTCCCCTTTAGGATTAGCACCAAGTTCCTAGATTTGCTCTATGCTTCCCAGAATTCAACTGCAATGGTAGAATTCATTACAGATCAAGTTAAGACAGAAGTTTGAACCCTATGGATCTCTGTTAGCTAGTTCACTATTGTGCTTTCATGGCTTGCCTTGGAACCTAAAAGGTTCTGAGGTTTAGTAGAACAAGCACAGAAGATGATGTCCCTCCGGACTCTACAGTCAAAGCTTTGTCTCATTCTAGTCACATGCCTTTAGGCAGATTTGGAGCCCATTTCTTTATCTGTAAAATGTAGCTAAAAATCATTCTCACATTGTTTAGAGGTTAAATTGAGAGAACAAACATGATAGTGTTTTGTACTAGATGGATTTTATAACAAATGTAAATATGAGAAGGAAGCTGTCCTTACACAGTAGAGAGTGCTCTGTTGATTTCAGAACTGAAAGCAAGAGTGTTAGAGTAGGAGACACAGAGAGGCATTTTTTGGAGGAGGTAAGAGGCACACAGACAAAGTTTGCTAACTTCTCTGTAATGCCAGGACCAACTAGAAGGAAAGCCAGACCCATTTAAAATAGGACCTTTCAAACTTTCCTGTCTGAATGAAAGCTAATCTAACATTTTCTATTCTCACTCTACCCCATGTGAAGCTTTGGAGTTGAGCCAACACAGATCTTTCTCTCTGCCCTAGAAGAAAATTTGTAATAAACAAATCCCAAAGCCAGGGCTGCATTGCTAATGACATAGTCCTCCCTGAGCATAGCTGGATCCCCTGGTAGTTGACTTCCTTGATTAACTTAGCTCTTAACCTTGCTCCTGATTTTTATATGAGGTAGCACTGGAGATTCCTTGGAGGCTAAAAATAGAGCAAAGGAAGTTATATGTTCAGTTAAAGCAAGGGGGTTTGGGGCAAGGTGCTCTCTAAGGGCCCTTCAGTTCTGACATTTGAGGATTAGAAGAGCAAGTATCTTTTCCATAATTTCTCCAGGAAACAGGTGGATGAGTTAAGTTCAGGGTGAAGAAACTTGATTTTTGCCAGAGCTAACTGACAGACTCCAGCAAAGAAAGGAATGCTTGAGGCTACAAGGATTCTGACAATGGTCTGGAGGAACTTAACATCCTTGGGGTTTATTGCTGGAGAGTGAGAGCCTGGCCTTTGACCTCTGTAAATGAGAGGTGACCCCAGACATCCCAATAGCAATGTGGCCATGCTCAGTGCCATCAGTTAGAAATGCACAAGGACTTATGCTGAGCAAGATCCCTGTGTATAGTAGGAATGGGATTGCAGGAGCAGAAACAAAGAGAAATAGGATTCTCTTCTGGCAGATAGTACAATTGCCATGGACTCTCTCAACAGTTTCAGTCTTTCTGCTATCAGGCCTCCATTCTAAAAACTGTGCGCAGAGCTCGTCTGGGAGATTACAACATGGCCAGAACTAGACTGGGTTGAGGCAAGATAGTTACTTACTTCAGGGGCTGAAAAACTCAGCAATCAAGAAAAATAATATTTTAACACAGCATTTTTTCAAAAATCAAATTTAATGTCCCAAACTCACAATGAACAAAATATTAAAAGTTTTAATACAGAGATTTAGTAGCATTGCCATGTCAAGCCATAATATAAAACATGAGGCAAAAGCAAGCATTGGCAAGACTGATTTTGTGGGGGTTACACTTTATAGGAGATGACTGAAGCAGGTTTTAGAGAATGTTTCACCCTCAAGTCCTATGTCAGTATAAATAATTAATAGTGATGTTCCTGCCTAAAGAACTTAGGAAAAGAACAAATAACAATTCAAACAAGTTTAGGAAAGAAGAAATAAAATTTGGAGCAAGGAAACAGAGAAAGTGAATTTCACTTAAACCTTTAAAACTCAGGAGCTGGAGTATATTGCAGATTTTTTCTCTTGCTTAACATAAGGTTGCATCATTCCTAACAAAAGCTCTTATTAGATAAATTCCAATCAAAACAGGAACCACACAAGATTGCTCCCATGTAAATTTTATCCCATAGTTCTAATAATGAAAGAAGAAAAAAAAGTGTAGAAGTAAAAATAAAGGGGAGAGGGAAATAAAAATGCCACTTTTGCAAATGGTATCTTTATACCTCCATGAAAATCAAATTCCCAAATACCAGCGGCAATAAATCAATTTTGCAAAGGGACAAGATAGAAGATACTTTTGAGCTGCAGGAATTTGCTACCAACTAACAGTCCCAGCCACTTTCTTCCTGTGACTCAGAGAAATGTAAAAATTTCAGCAGTTTCCCCACACTAAAGTCTGCAGTGTCAGAACATAAGACAAATCTCTGTCCAATTGCTATATCCTAGAGCAATTCAGTCAGAACGAGGAGAGTCTATTTACAATAGTGAAAATAGATTCCCCTTCTAGGGCGTGTCAGACACTACCATGTGTTTTAATTCTTTCAAAAACCTTGTAAGATGGCTTCTTATTAGTTGCTTTATTATGGATGAAAAATTAGAAGTTTAGATTTAAATTCCTCTCTCAAGGTCATACAGCCAGTAAGTAGGAGAGTTGGGATTAAAATCCAGGCTTGCCATATGTCAAATACTATGCTCTTATCATTCTACCATACTCTCTCCCTAATAATCCAGATCCATGTTTATTAAAGAATGAAATGCTAGGGGCTGGGAATTTAGCTCAGTGGTTAGAGTGTTTGCCTTGCAAGCACAAGAGCACAAGGCCCTGAGTTTGATCCTCAGCACCGAAAAAAAAAAAGAATAAAATGCTAAAACATGAATGAGAATAATAAAGGAAACATTAAAAAAAAAAAGAAAGGGAAGGGCTGGGGATTTAGCTCAGTGGTTAGAGTGCTTGCCTGCAAGAGCAAGGTCCTGAGTTTGATCCCCAGCACCAAAAAAAAAAACAAAACAGTGTCTGTTGGTAAAACTACAATTCACCACATAGTTCTTATTTAATGCCAATTTAAATCTTTAAGGTATAGTCTCAAAGTATATCCCCCAAGATATTTATTAATTGCAAAAGGAATATAATAACCTTACAACAGAGAAACACTTCAGGCACATTTTAATTAGATAAAGTAGATAAAGTAACATCACCAGTGAAGACAAATTGAGGTCATGTATCTCCCGATATGATGTGAAGACTGTGTGTATCACCTGTGTGTTATTCTTGTCACAAAACCATAAGCACAGTATAATCACGAGAAATCATCAGCCAAACCCAAAGTGAGGGACATTCTGCACAACATCTGAGCAGAATCGACATCAATGGTCACTAAGGAACATTTTGGGGTGATAGAAACTTTCTGTATATCTTCATAGGTGTGTTTCTCAAGGTTCATCAATCTGTACTCTTAAAATTAGTTCATTTCCTATATCTAAATTATCTCAAGTTGACTTAAAAACATTTAAGGCTGGGAATGTAATTCAATAGTAGAATACATACTTAAGATGTGTGAGGCTCTGGGTTCAATATTCAGTACCAAATATAAATAAATTTAAATTTAATAAATACCTATAGAGGAAAATTCCCTTTCACTGTTCACAAGTTTCTTTGTTCTCCGGCCTTTTTTCAGAAAGTCTCTAACTTAGCATCTTTCCAACTTTGGCCTCTAAGGCAGCCTTACTTTGCATCCTTCCATCTTGCTCATTCCACTTGGCAGTGGTGCCCCAGAGTAGGACGTTGAGTGTCCCCTCTTTATGAGAACTTCCCTCCCAGATCCCAGCCAGCTACATATACAAGGTGAGAAGAAAGTCACCTCCTCACAAAAATCTTCCTTCACCATCTTGTCTTCTGCATTAGGGTTCTCTAGAGGAGTAGAATCAATAGAAAATATATGTATAATTATGCAAAAGGATTTATTAAGTAGGCTTACAGGATCAATTGGGAGGGTCCTCAATGGCTGTCTGCAGGATCAGAGGTGGTAGAATCCACATGCAGAGCTGGAAGATCCAGTAGCAGCCCAGCCAAGAAGATGGAAGCCACAGAACAAAACAGGGATCGAGGATGCAGCACCAGTCCAAGGTCGTGGTTCTGGAAGGTCACCAGTGTGAGTCTGAGTTGGAAGGCTAAAGACATAGGAGGCCTGGAGACCAATGTCCAAAGACGATGGCAGTGAAGGGCATAAGAAGGCTGGGACTCTTGTAAATAGGCACACTTCTTCCGTTCCCTTTTTGTACCATTCAGGCTACCAGCCAGTTGGTTACTGCCACTGATAACAGGGATGAGTCTTCTCTCCTCAGTTTGCTGGCCTACATGTCAGATATCCGCAGACACACCCAGAACTGTCCTCCACTAATCTGCTAGGCATTTCTTAAACCATTCAAGTTGACACACCATGATTATGGACACATCTACCAATAGTTACTTTTAATCACATCACCCTGTTTTATTTTTATCACACTAACTAGTATCTCCTATTTATTGTCATTTACTTACATATTTACTGTATCCTACTAGAATAGTAACTTCATGAGCAGGGACCTGTTTGTTCAACCCCTACTGTATTCTTAGTGCCCAGTACAGTGCCTAGTACGTAGTAACTATTCAATAAATGTTTATCAAATAATGATCCATCTCTTCACTGGCAGGGGAAAATAACACTGAATAGGAATCATAAAATTTACCCTTAACCTTGGCCACCTCACTTACTATAGCCTAGTGTTAGCTTTCCCACCTGGAAAATTGAGATGTTAATCATTGTCATTCATCTCTACCTCTCTGGAATTATTGTGCAGATCAAAAGAGGGAACCATATTGAAAATGAAAGGAATGCCTAAATGTGTCTGTTAAAGCTTCGATACAAAATAATAATAAAAATAATAATGTATAACATTTTTAGACAATGAGCCATTATGAGCCAAGCATCCTTCTGAGTGCTTTTCACTATATCATTTGTGCTTTCTACTATCTTATCATTTAATCCTCCCAGCAACGCTCTGAAGTAGTTACTATCGTTATGCCATTTTGAAAGTGAGGCAACTGAAACACAGAAATGCTGAGTAACTTCCCAAATTAACACAGCTAAGAAGAGGCAGAGCTGGGATTCAGGAATGGAAAGCTTCCCCTTTATCCTGCTTCACGGAACACCAGGGCCTTGTCCACAATGTTGATGTCAGAATAAATCCTGGGAACAGTGCAGGGGACACCAACAGAATGGAGTAGGCACATCTAGGAGACAAAAGCAACCTCTGCAGTGAGCTGGAGGGTGGAATGGAAAGAATCCGGCCAGGTGAACAGGCACAAATCATCAAAGGTACAGCATTTCGAGAATAGACCATGGCCCAGAAGAAGGCCTAAAGCTACCCTAAAGCAGCCAGTGTCCCCCCCCAAAAGCAGGTGCCAACTCTTGGGACTCAGAGCAGGCAATATTGTGAAGGCAAGCAGAGGTCGTGCTCAAAAGGCAGCTTTGCAGAACAGATGGGAATTTCTCACTTGCTTACAGGGACAGAGGCTGCTTGTTGTATGGGGACGGGGACACAGTGAGAGCGAGCCTAAAGACAGGCTGACATACATGCACGCTGGTGGGGCGCAAGGGCAGTCCCTGGTAGTATCCAGCCAGTGTGCCCAAGAGCCAGAATGTGTGAGGCGGAGAAGGAGATGTTATGGAACATGTAGGGTGCTCAGGGCATTTACCAGTCACTATGAAAGTATTTTAACATTTTAATAGCCAGTAGGGAGGTGTCTATACCTAAAGTCTGAATGCCAGCCCTACGTTGGAATTTATTTATTTATTCATTTTTGCAGTACTGGGGATTGAACCCAGGGGCACATTACCTAATCTACTTTCCTCAACCGTTTTTTATTTTTAGTTTTTTTGTTTTGAGACAAGGACCCACTAAGTTGCCTAGACAGGACTTGAACTTGGTGATCCTCCTGCCTCAGCCTCCCAGAGTGCTGAGATTATAAGCATGTGCCACCACACCTGGATGGAAATGCTTTACCATCTCTTATCTTTCCCAAGCCTCAGGGCCTAGCAAAGAATTGAATTCAGGGTAACACCTAAGGTGAGCACAGCTAAGGAAAAGGTGGGATGGACCCCACAAGTTGCTGCTTCTGACTCAACATAACTCTACGCTTACTTCCCCTTTGTCTTATAAAGTCCTCATCTTATGCTTGCTTCTCCACTAGAGTGTAAATAGCTGGTAATAAATAAAAATTGTACTAGCTTTGCATCGCTGGGACAAAATAAATACCCAGCACTTTGGCTCATGATTTCAGAGCCAGGCCGGCTGGTTCCAAGGCAGAATTAGCATGAAGAACAATGTGGTGAAGAAAGGTGTTCACCTCGTAGTGGCCAGAAACAGAGCAGGTTGGAAAGAAGGCCAGGGAGAGATAAACCCTCCAAAGTCATGCCCACGGTGACCCCTCCAAGTGGGCCCCACCTCCTAACAGCACATTCACCTATGAATTACCCAATCATCTCTCCAAGAGTCCCTTCAACCAGTTAAATTGATAATTAAGCTTAACCATCACAGATATAAAGGCCTCCCACAAACCAGGCATGGTGATACATGCCTGTAATCCTAGCACTCGGGAGGCTGAGGCAAGAGAATTGCAAGTTGGGACCCAGCATGGACAGTTTAGCAACTTAGCAAAACCTTGTCTCAAACTTACTTTTTATTAAAAAAAAAAAAAAGAGAGAGAGAGAGAGAGAGAGAGAGAGAATGAGGGATGTAGCTTAGTGGGAAGGTCCTGGGTTAAATCCTCAGTACAAAACAACAAAAACAGGTCTCTCTACCAGGCAGCTAGTCAATCAATGTTTGTTGAGTAACAGCAAACATTTTGTGTGTGCTGACTTTGTGCCAGGCCCTCTTCTGAGCTCTTTTCACAGATTTTTTTCTCATGTGATCCTGCCTACACCCTGTTGGTAGCCTCAGTTTGCAACTGAGGAAATAAAGGAGAGAGAATCAGAAGTTCACCAAATCTTGGATTAAGCCAAGGCAAAATGATTCTGGAGTCTGTACCCAACTGCCATGCTTGACTTGAGTGGTTGGTGAGTGACCAAACATGTGAGAAAGGCCAGAGGCGAATGGCTCGCTTAGTTACTAGGCAGAGCTAGGGTAGCTGGTGTAGAGTGTATGAAGGGGAAGAAAAGGGTGGCATCAGATTTCCAGGAGTCTTGTATACCGTGTTTAAAATTTGCAGGGAGGGGAAGTAAAAAGGATCAAGATGCCGTATATGTGTATACCAATATTCCATGATGAATATGTTCATTATGTATTGCGAACATCAACTAATTTTTTTTAATTTGGACTTATTCATGAGGTCAAGGAGAAGCTATTTGAAAGATTCAAGTCCCACAGCTTCAGAATGGGATTTGTGGTCTGGAATGCTTACTCAGTCTACTCTGAAAAGGATGGATTAGAGGGAGCAATGTGCTGCTAAGTTGTTCTTTATTTTTCTTCAAAATGCCACCCTCACTGGATTTTACTAAAGATTAAACGATCTCTCCATGTCAGGGGCCAACACATCTCTTGGGAAGCAAGTGGGGGACGCGATGGACAGAACTGGTGAAGGAGAGGGTGGCAGATTTTCACTCTTCTTCCCTATGGCTGTACTTTCTCTCACTCACCAGGTGCCAGAAAGACTAGACTTTAGACTATACTTTCCCCCACTCCAGATGACAAATGGATATACTTTCCCCTGAAGTGGTTTCACACAACACCTCCCAGAAACCATAAATCCTACTTCTGAATTCAGCAGGAAATGGGAAGCAAAGGCAAACACTTCAGCGAGCTAACCTTCCAAGGGTTGGGTAAGGGAATTGATAGCACCTGGATCCCAGAGACCTTGCTTTGGGAGAAGAAATTTCTCCTGTCAGAAATTTCAGGTGTCTTTGCCAGCCATCCCTGTGGCACAGGCTGACTGCTCAAGGGAAGAGGGAGCTTGCCAGGAAAGTCCCTGGCACAAATGGTCTACTTCTGAACTGATAGAGCAACTTAGTTCTCCTGATCTACATGTAGCCTCTAGCCAGGCACACCTAGAGTGGCATTTCTCTCTGTCCTCCTCTGAGTCCACACGTGGGGTTTCTTTCCAACTTTCCTGGCCCTTCCTTCCTTCTCAGTCTTTTTCATGACCTTCGGAGTGCCCGAAGGTCAGCCTCAGCTTGCTGCTCTTTCCTCACTCCCACTCCCTAGCTGAGCCTGCTTTACAGAGGCTCGGGGCCATGCCCGGCTGGAGCACTGCCGGGATTTGGGCCCTAAAAGATGGCAAGAACCGAAGAAGGCTGCGGAAGGTGTGAGATGATGTTCTCCAATTGTGCCTCTTTGTCGTGGTCCTGGAACTTTTAAAACACAGCTTCCCAACCTGCACTGCCCCCAGGGAAACTCCCAACTCCTTAGTTTAAGGCCGTAATATGGGCATGTGCACTCCAAAAAATCTTCACCAAGTAATGTTCTATTGCTCCTTTCTATTTTGAAGAAATTAAAACCTATATAAAAGTTGTAAGACCACTACAATGAGTACCCATACCTTTATCCAGGTTCATCAATTAACATTTTGCATCTTGTTTTATCTATCGAGCACACAACTGACTAAAATTATACATAGATAATAATTACATAAATTATTATTATTTTGCTGAACTCTTTGAAAGCTGGTGCAGACATCATGATAATCAACTCTAAAACCTCCAAGGTGTATCTCCTAGGAACACATAAAATCCACATTCATCTTTCTTAAATATCCCAATAGTGACATCTATAGCTGTCACCCCACGCCCCACACAAAGTCCACGCATTGCATTTACTTATCATGTCCCTTCGGTCTCCTTTAATCTACAACAATTCCTTGCCCTTTTTTCTGGACTTTCATGACATTGACAGTTTTTAAGAGTCAAGGCCAACCATTTTGCAGAATGTCTGACAGATTTTAATTCGCAGCCATGGTTGAAAATACCTTTAGCAGTTTGGAAAGATCATGACCGGGCAGTGAACTAAAGGCAAAGTGATGAGAGTGGCATTGATTAGGAACTAGGCAAAAACTGGCAGGTAATTGGGCATGAAGTAAAAAAGGGCAGAGGCCAGATGAGTTGGATGTACTCAAACTCCTCTCTTCTATTTTGAGATAACTATACTCGCCCTACTGTGCTGTAGCACATACCCCAGGTGATCATTACTTAATATACACATGTTTTGAACATTATATTGGACCCCATAGATATGTATGAATATTCTGTGTCAATCAAAAATAAAATTAAACAAAAATATATACGGTCACAGCAACCATTCTTCCTGTAGCTACAAATAGCCAAATATAGCCAACAGTGAATCAAGGGCTGATGTCTTCTGTCCTCTCACGCATCTCCTGCCCTCCAGCCAGGCCCTTACACTGAACCATCTACTGGACACAGATGTTTACTGAGCATATATTATGTGTTAGGCACTGTCCTGCACACATTTCATGTATTGTCTCATTTAATTTTCACAACAAACCTTCTAGAAGGCAAAAGCTATGATTGTACCTATTTGATAGGTTGGGACACTGGGAAGCACAGAGGGGAGGTAACTTGTGTGGGGTCACACAGCTGATAAGTGATGGTATCAGAATTTGAACACAGGGAAACTCAAAATTGAGGCTCCAGAGCTGTCACATGTTTAACAATGTATTTTTCATTTTTCGCTAAAACTGGCTTTTGTCCTTTTGGTTTACATTTTCATGAATTTTAATACATTTATAGATTCATGCAGCTCCCACCAGAATCAGGACACAGAACAGCTCTATCACTCCAATGAAACTCCCTCTGCTGCTCTCTCCCGCACCTACTGAAAATGTTGCACTCTTTTCCCCTACAAGCCTGTTTCCAATGGCAGTTGAAGTTTTCAAAAATCTGCCAAGCGAATCAGATCTTTCTCGCTTGACCAAGCAGTGGTCCTTGGGTCAGTTCAGTCAGTTGTGTCCCCGAGGAGCCTGTTTATGTCAGTGCTGAGTCTTTGTTATGCTAATTAGGACCAGAAAACACAATGCAAAGGTCAACAGTAAACTGTAGAGTTCGCAGCTTTCTGGAGGGAGGCTGCTTTCCTGAGGTTCTCATTTTCCATTGACTGTTAACTTCCCAGTACTTTCTGGTTCTCTGGGCTCTCCTTTGTGGCTGAGCAGGCCAGAAACAACCCAGCCCCAGAACTGTGCTGTATCTGTGCCATGTGGGAAAGTACAGGTCAGGGTGCGGGGAGCCAGAGCAAAACAAAACAAAAAGCCCCTCCCAGAGCCACAGCCCCACTACACAGTAAGAAGGTTCTGTAGAAGCTGAGTGGTTTATTTGCTTGTTTGTTTTTGCAGTACCAGGGTTTGAACCAAGCTGGCCTACCTCTCTATTCCTTTTGACTTTATTTGTGTTTTGTTTTGAGACAGGATTTCGCTAAATCCATAAACTGCCCCAGCAGGGGACTTGAATTTGTAATTCTGCCTCCACCTCTCAGAGTGCTGGATTAGAGGCATGCTCCACAGGGTCCTCAGATTTTTTTTTAACCTTTCTTTGCTTTTTAAATTTTTTCTTTCTTTCTTTTTTTCCTTTTTTTTTTCTTTTTTTTTTTTTTTTCCTGCTGGGGATTGAACTCAGGGCCTTTTCACTGAGATACATACCCAGTCCTTTTTTCATTCAATAGTAGTATTATTTTTATTTTGAGAGGTCTCACTAGAGAGGGTCTTTGATGGTCTCACTAGATCACTAAATTGTCCAGGTTGGGCTCAAACTTGCAATCCTCCTGCCTCAGCTGTAAGTGTAGGAATTGCAGGCATATGTCACCACACCCACCCAGAATTTTGGATTCCGTAGTTTGCCATTCCTAGTTGCTCTTTGCCACTGCCACGCCACCCCAACTGAGACTGCCTGGTGACTGCAGAGCAAGAGAATAAGAGAAAAAGAAGGAAAAAAATGTATCCACATATTTCCTCTAGTTTTCTTTTATGCTCTTTGATCCAGAGCTACAAAATCTCCATCTGCTCCAAATTGCTCATATCTGGTATTGAGGTGTCGAGTTCCTGTTGGAGGATGCTGGAGAAACACGAATAGGAAACTCACCACTAGTTTTCATGTAGGTCTCGTGTTCTTCTCTGGTCTGCCTGCTGATACTTACTTTTCAGAGTCCTGAAGTTTTTTTCATCGAATAAAGTTGGGGATCAAGGGAGGTATGTGTGTATTCCAACAAACTCAGAATCAAAAATTGGCTCTTCTTTTAAAACCCTATATCATTGTGCCTCCCAGACACTATGAATCCATTATGTGCTGGTCAGATTCATTGCCTATTCACCTGTTTTTACCTCTTCCAATGCTCCCTATCTCAACTGATTCCACCATCATTTATTCACTCAGAATCCTGGGCATTGTCCCGGACTCCTCCCACTCTCTAATGTTCACATCTAATGTTCAGTCCTTGCTTCCCTCTCCTTTCTACTACGGATCTAAAACTACTCAGGCCTTTATTTTTTCTTGCCTATATTATTAAACTTTTTATTGGCTATACATAGAAAAGTGCAAAAAGTTATAGGCATTACATATTAATTGTCAAGAAATTATCACTCAGAAAAAAAAACCAAAAACGGAATATTTCCAACCTTTAAAAGCCCATCTGTGTTTACTCTCAAGCACTACCCCTTCCCTTCTCCCTGTGGGTGACCATTACACTGACTCTCAGCACCATTGTTTTGGCCATTTTTAAAACTTTGTATGTAAAGAGAATCACATATGATTTTTATGTTTCCTGGGAAGAGTATTTGCTTATCTTCCTTGGTTCGACACTGTTTGTGAGACTCAGCAATGTTGTTGCATCTTGTTTTATTTTCACTGCTGTATAATATTCCTGTGTGTGTCTGGTTATATCATTCATGGTCAAAGGAAATTTGTGTTGTTTTCAATTTGGGCCTATTAAGAATAATGCTGCTATGAATGATCCTGTACATGTCTTTTGGTGGCCATAAGCACTCATTTATATTGGATGTATAACTACAGATAATATTTATGATATGTACTTGTTTGACCATAGTAGTCGCTGCTGAACTCTTCCAAAGTAGTTGTATCAATTTATACTTCCACTAGTGGTATATGAGAATTCCTTTTGCTCTGTAACTTAATAATATCTTAAGAGATTAATACATCTATGTATTTGTTTTCTCCCAGTTCATTCTTCTTTTTTTCCCCCCTCATCAAGAATGTAGTTGGTTCTAGCCTTCATGACCCCCAGAGTGTTTGTAACAGGGCAGAAAACTGATATTCGCCACACAGTTCCTGGCTTTTGTTCACAACTGACTTGAGCCCCAGAGGGAAGAAAATTTGCCTGTAAAGAAAACCAAAAATATTGGAAGAAATATGAAGGGAAAAGGACTTTCTCAGACTGAAAAAAAGATTTCCCTGATACAAGGGGAGAAGAGGAAGTTTCAGAGTGACAGAACTTAGTCTGGCATCCGGGCAGTGTGCAGGGAAGGCAGCAAGAGATATAAAAGGAATATGTCTAGGAAAGGAAGAAGTCAACTGTCCTTATTTGCCGGCGACATGATTCTTTACATAGAAGACCCACAAAACTCCACCAAAAGACACTTAAAACTATTAAACAAATTCAGCAATGTGACAGGAGACAAAATCAATACACACCCAAGAAATAATAGCATTTCTATACATCAACAATGAAACTATGGAGAAAAAAAAATCAGGAAAACAATTGTATTCATGGTAGCTTCAAAATAAATTAAATACCTAGGAATTAACTTAACCAAGGAAGTGAAAGACCTCTATATAATGAAAACTATAGTCCTCTGAAAAAGAAATTGAAAAGGACATTAGAAAATGGAAAGACATCCCGCGTTCCTTGTTAGGCAGAACAAATATTGTCAAAATGTCCATATTACCAAAAATGATTTACAGATTTAATGCAACTCCAATAAAAATACCAATAGTATTATTCATAAAACCAGGAAAAAAAATCTTAAAACTTATATAGAACTAAAAGAATAGCCAAAAGCAATCCTGCACAAGTAAAGCAAAGCAAGAGGCATTACAATCCCAGATTTCAAGATATACTAGAAAGCTATAGTAATAAAAACAATGTGTTACTGGCACAAGAATAGACATATTGACTAATGGAATAGAATTGAGGATACAGAAACAACCCCACTCACCTTCAGTCATCTAATTTTTGACAAAGGGGCCAAAAATATACACTGGAGAAAAGACAGTCTCTTTTTAAAATATTATACATATGTGTGTGTGTATGCATGCGTCCATGCATGTGTGTGCGTGTATATGTGTATATGTTTACACAGATAGTTTTCTTTCTGGAAGGTATTAAAAAATTGATCAATCTTCGATCTATAAAAAATACCTACTTTGTATGATAAAAAAAGAAAATTTCTCTTCCAAGTTTACACTGACTTACACCAAAGGCTTTCCCCAGAATGTACACCATGAAGCAACATCTTAAATTGCAGTACAGAAAGGCCGCATGGAGGGGTGTAGGGTGGCATGTGTATGCACATTTGCATGCACTCTCAGGCACATACACATGCGCGCGCACACACATACACACACACACACACACACACACACACACTTGCACACAGTAGAGTGTACAGTCTTTGTGATGAAATGGCCAGAGCATCCCAGGCTTGGGGAAGGCCAAGTAGCCAGTAGGGTTACACTGTCCTCCTGGGTAGGGGAAGTCCGGTGCAGCAAGTCTGCCCACTGTCCCCAGTGTCCCCAGAGAGCAGCCCACCCAGGACACACCCCCAGAGAAGAATGAAACTTCAAGTCAGATGTCTAGAAGGAAACCTGGTTCCAGATTCACAGACCACGGCCTGGGAAATGTGGAATTCGCCCGGGGTAGTGGTGTTCTGTCTAGAAAAGGATATGGACTCCAGGAAGCCAGGGCAAACCACACCTGCAGAGCAGCAGCGCCTGCAGCTGGGAGTCAGAGTGGTCAGCAGTGTCTAGCCCATCCAGGGAGTGAGGCCTACACAAGATCTCAAGTCCCAATATCAGAGCAAAGGGTCACAGAGCCCCTGAGGGTTACTGCGGTGAGGGTCAGGGCATAGGGTCACCATGTGGCTCGGAGGCCCCTGGGCCTGAAGCTGGATCAAGGTGGCCATCTGGCTGGGTAGTGACCTGAGCAGCTCAAGCAGAGCTCTGGGGTCCTGCAGCTCCTGGCCAGACCTAAACATGCCAGGCCAGTCTGCTGAGAGTTCCCACATCACCATGTTCACAGGATTCAGGACATGTACGCCATCAGGGAGTGAGTGGCCAGGCTGAGTAGCACCATGTGAAGGCACTTGTGTGGGTGGCTGCAGCCCTGGGCCTGTCATGAGGGAGTCAGAGGGCTTACCCCAGCCTGAGAAGGTACCCTCAGCTCTGCAGAGTCCAAGAGCCCATCTCTGTTGAGCAGATATGAGTGTTATGTCTGGCAACTCGGGGTGAGGAGGCCCTGCACCACCCCTCGCTTCTGTGGGCTCCAGTCCCAGGGGCTTCCCCTCTTCCTCCCTTTCCCACTGCCCTCTGTCCTCCACAGTCTCCATCTTCCTTCCCCTCAGCCAAGCTGTGCAAGGGCCCTGAACACCCTGGGCTTGGCCAGATGGGAACCTACTGGTCTCAGCTCATCCTGATATAGTGGGG
Source organism: Hystrix cristata (assembly GCA_004026905.1). NCBI lineage: Eukaryota > Metazoa > Chordata > Mammalia > Rodentia > Hystricidae > Hystrix > Hystrix cristata. Next base: position 16,635 of record PVJO010024630.1, read on the forward strand.
TGCTCAGGGTGCTGGTAGTGTCCTGAGCCAGCCCAGGCTGGGCTCTGCTGCCTACTTGACCTCCAGGATGAACCAGTTGGTCTCCATGATGGCCACGATGGTCCTATCAATGTAGTGCAGCTGGCATAAATTGATCTCCCGCTCCTGGGTGGTTTCCATGATGCTCCCTGAGGGAGAGCAAGCTGACCTCTGTGGCCAGTGACTTGGAGAAAGCCATAGAGAAGAGGTTCCTGAATCCTGGATGCTGACGGTGATGATCTGCCTGTTCAGCTCATCGTCATTCTGCTCCTTGCCACTTGAGCCTGCAGACTTTCTGCTCCAGCTCACTTCCCCTGGTGCTGTGGCACTTCTGCAGGCCCCGGCTGCTACTACAGCCTCATCTCTGCTCAGCCTCCAGCTGCAGGTGTTCCAGCTGCTTGCAGAGGTCCTCCATTAACTCCTAGGTCACTTCCTTGTCCCTCTGTAACTGGTGCCACTAGTGGCTCAGCCTGTCATCCGTCTTCGCTTGCTCCCCTGCTCCTCACTGAGCTGCAGCCTAAACCCTTCAGTCTCACCCTGCAGCTTCTGCTTCTCCTCCTCCAGGCACTCAGCTTTAGCCTTCAGACAAGGCTTGCAGGACTTCAGTTTGCTCTTCTCATCCAGCTGCTGTAGCCTGTAGCCTGGGGCATGAGAACAGAGCTGGGACCTGCTCTCTCAGAAACATGCCTCTGCCGGGGGAAGGGAGGTGCTGTGTCCGGAGGAACTCTCGCTGGAGTTGCTTTGCCACCTGCAGAGGGATGCAAAGGCCCCCACGAGTCCTTACTCTATGCGAGTGCTCCAGGCCAAAGATTTTCTCTAGCCCATGCCAGGCTGGCTTGCAGGTTCATAATGCTCTCCTCTCATTCCATCCGAACATGTATACCCATGTTTCCAGACCTCTCCAGGACTGTCTGGTGGGTTTTCAGCTCCTGTTCCTTCAGCTGCTCCTCCAGAGAATTGGCTATGTGCAATTCTCCAGCTGGAGGTTCTCCTGCCTCAGCTAGCTGTGCTGCTCCCCAGCTGCAGCACTGTTGTTTCATAGCTCTGACACACACCTCTCCAGGAGGATGACCTTTTTGGCAATGTACTCCTCCAGGCCCTCCACTGTCTCTACAGTCAGGGCACAGACCTGCTGCATGTGCTTGCCCAGAAGCAGCAGCAGCGCACCATGGTAGGGCTCATCCATGGCATCCGGGCACTCAGAGGGCACATCTCAGCCACCTATGCTGTCCACATATCCCTCAGAGACAGCCTCTTTAACAAACAGTGCTTGTAAAACTGCTTATCCAAGTGGAGGAGAATGAATCTAGACCCTTATCTCTTACCCCGTACTAAAATCAAATCAAAATGAATCAAAGACCCAGATACAAATATTGAAACACTGAATCTGCTAGAAGATAAAATAGGTCAAACTCTTGAAGACATACTCATGGGCAAGGACTTTCTGAACAGAATCCCGATTACACAAGTAATCATACCAAAAAACAACAAATGGGATTATATCAAATTAAAAAGTTTCTGTGCAGCGAAAGAAACAACCAACAGTGTGAAGAGACAACAAACAGAATGGGAAAAAGAATTTGCCACTTACTCCCCAGACAGAGGACTAATACCTAGGCTACATAAAAAAAAAACTAAAAAAAAAAGACCCCCCCAAAAGTCCCAATCAAAAATGGGCAATTGAAATGAATAAATATCTCTCAAAAGAAGACAAATGACCAATAAGTACATGAAAAAATGTTCAGTATCTTTGGCCCGTAGAAAAATGCAAATTGAAACTGAGATTCCATCTTACCCCAGTAAGAACGACAATCATCAAGGACTCAAAAACAACAAATGCTGTCAAAGTAGTGGGGAAAAACGAACTCATACATTGTCAGTAGGAATGTAAACTAGTAAAGCCACTATGGAAATCAGTATGGAGATACCTCAAACAACTAAAAATGGAAATTCCATTCTACCCAGCTATTCCTCTTCTGAATTTCTTCCAGAGCTAGTCATCATATCACAGTAATACATGCATACCCATGTTTAGAGCAGCACAATTCACAATAGTTACATTATGGAAGTGACTTATGTGCCATCAGCAGATGAACTGATATACTGAGTACATGCTCTACCACTAAGCTATACCTTCCAACTACTCTTTTTTCACTTTACAATGTGGCTCCTAGAAAATTTTTAATTGTACACATGATTCACATTACATTCTCATCACATAATCGTGATCTAGGTAAAGAAACTCCTGACTTTGACGCTAAAGTATATTATATTCTGGTATTTGCTTTTTTATAGCTCTGCCTGCCCTCCCATTGCCCTCCCTCCCCCCCACGCCTCCGACACACGCATGCACACTCATTCATCTGGCATTGCAGCTGCTCTACACCTCCTATCATTCCCTTTTACACCTTTTATTTTTGCACAAATGTTTTCCTTTTTCTCAGAAGCACTTGTGGGGACCCTGTGTGTTAAATTAAGAGAAAACAACAGATTTCTGACTTTCTTTTCAGTCCAGTGGTTCTATAATTTGGCCTTAGAGAAGTACACAGTGACTTAGATAATCCAACATTCACTTGAATTTGCATTAAATGGGAAAAATTATGATAGCGACTATGCTCTGGTGGCCCACTTTATGCCAGATACTGTTCCCATTGCCTTCCATGCCACCTAATCCCATCGGCAGCCCCTGAGGTAGGTACTGTTACCATTCCTCTATTACAGATGGGGAACCCAGGCTCTAAGAGGTTAAATGATTTGCCAAAGTTACTAGAGACTCCAGAGATCATACTTTTATCACTTATGTCATGTTTGAGAATATGGGCGTTAACAGCACTTTCTGTCGAAGGAATCTATCCACACAGTAAAGAGAAAACAGGAAGTGATGACGAGCTACCCAGAGTTCTCACCTATTCTCATTCTTTTAACATTCTGCTACCTGGTCTCTCTGGCACTGGCAGGCAGGTGTCTTTCCATCTGTCACTACCTGACCTTCTTTCCAGGTTTCTATTCCCATAAAACTCATTCATGGAGGCTCAGCCTGCACTGCTTGTGGACACCTTCGGGTGTTTCCTCCACACCATTGTGTAGCAGTCCCCAAAGTCTCAAAGGTGTGACCAGAGGCGCATCTCAATATTCCTGAGGCCCCTCTCCTCAACGTTTATAAATCTCCCTGTGTTCTCCGGAATTAGGTCACCTCTCCAGCAAGAAACACATTCATTTAATAACTCCACCAAGTCATAAGTAAATATGAGGGAAATAGGCAAATAAAAGAGCAGAAGCACATCTATGCTAATTTGGTCTCTCCTCAGCACGCGGTCTCGCTCACACACATACATTCACACATTTTTTTAAAATCATTCCAAAAACAACGTAACAACAACTTCGAAGAATTGTGGAGAAAATCATCTTGGGTGATTTACCAGAAAGGGTGAAATCTGTCAGAGATGTGAGTTACATTCCTGATTTTGCCACTCACTAGCCAAGTGGCCTTGAGCAAGGTAACTTCTCTAAGTCACTTTCTAGGGGACCCGTATGGCCTTCTGATAAGCTGTAAAACCCGTTGTCCCTTCAGTCCCCCACCATGTCTCCAAACATCGTGTCCCTCCTGCCCTTCGGGGATTCTTCCAGAAGCCCAGGCATTCAGCTTGCTTTTCGCTCCTTTAAGAGCTGCCAGCCCTCACTTTGCTTTGAGCTTCAGCTTTCTCAGGATTGACTGAGTTGTAGGACCCCAACCTGCAGATCTTCCTTCTTTGCTGTCCCAGAAGACAAGCAGCCAATGCACGGTGCATGAGAAGTTATTACTAACCTGGTACTTTTTGTGATTTTCATTCAAGGGTTTTCCTGTCAGTCCCTCCAGGGAAACAGAGAGGGACCTCCAAAAATTGTTAACACTGGAATATGGATGAAATTTCCAAAATATCAGAAAATTCCCAGTGTCACGTTGTAAGCCTTAAATTTGCACAATAAAATAAATAAACACATGTATAAAAGAGAAAGTTCTCCAAGTCCCTCTCTCTGTTGCTTCATCCCTGTCCCTTGCTACATGTTACCTTGAAGTTCCAGAAGCTTTCTGCTCAATCTTCTCTCTCTGGGTGGAGCACATTAATTCTCTCATTTTTCACTGGCAAGCTGTGACAATTAACAGTGGACAGAATATCTCCTATACTGCCTGTTTCCGTTCATGCACCCTTAATTTTAAGAGAAATATTTGTTTCACTGCTCCCATCACCTGTAACGCTCTCCCCAGTGCCCACTCTTGAGTTTTTGGTTTGCTAGTGACTCAGTCATTTAAGTCTCAGTTTAAATAGTCCCTCCTCAGGGAGGCAACAGTCACCTGCCAAGTCCAAGTCTAAAGTTAAACCCTGTACCTCATTAGTCCTGTTTTTTCTTCCTATTATCAAATCTGTAATTATGTATTAACCTGCTTGCCCCTTGATTATCTGTCTCATCTCCGGCCTGTGAGCTGTAGGTGCCATGTATCACTTCACCCGCCTCATTCATCGCCAGCAACTCACTCACTGCGGGGCACTTCTGTGCAGACCGCGGGTGTCTGGGCAAGTTGCGGCACACAACTCTGAGGACAGGGCACACTCATTTTGTTTTACATGCTTTTCTCTGGATGATACAAGCAATCCAATGGTATCTAAGCTTTGACGTAAAAAATTGGAGGCCAGAAATACTTGGGAAAGAATAAATCTTCTTTCCTTACTACTTCTCTCCTTAGCCGCCTCTCTCTCTGTGTCTCTGTGTCTCTGTGTCTCTGTCTCCCTCTCTCTGTCTCTCTGTCTTTCTCTCTCTCAGAATTGTCCCCAACCCCCAATACCCTCCCCAGCCTTTGCCTCACTATTATGCCCTCTGGGAAACTTTTTTCTTTTTCTTGAGATAATTAAATTATGTATAAAAAAAATCATTACTGATAAGGTCAAACACCATCTTATTTGTTCCTTTCTCCCGTCCCCACCACCAGAGGCAAATGCCGTTATGAATTCGAGGTCCAAAATTTTGATTCAAAGTTGTGGGCTTCCTGAGGATGATGACCCAACTCTCATTCTGGAGATCTCCTACCCTAAGCGTAAGACTTAGTATTTGATGAATACTTAATGGGAACCAGACTTTCTGTTCTGTCTTGAACACTTAATTGTGGGTTCACTTCTCGCTGTGGCAGAGGAACAGGGACTCAGGCCTGTGAGAGATGTGAGGGCAGTGCCAGACCTAATTGAGGAGAGGAAGAAATTCACACAGCACCATGTTCTAGGGACCAAAACCAAGAACCAAGCTCTCTTATAGTTCAGAGAAAAGTCTGGTGTAGGCACAGGAGCCCTCATAGGTGAAGTGCGATTTAAATTAGATGTTAATAAAAGGAAAACTCTCAGTCATGAAATGAGGAGAGCACTAGAGGATGAAAGTTACTCAGGCAAATGTATGAAGGAAGGAATATATGTACTTCACCAGACACACCAGTGTCTGGCAGGTTTCTCCCTGACATACGTACCCACCATCATCTACATTAAACTGCCAGGCTGCACCTGGGATTTCCAAGGGAGCTTATTATTTAAAAGTAACTCCTCCGACCACCTTTCTATGATTGCAAAGGCTGTCTCACAGGTTCCTAGCTTCGGAAATTGCCCTGCGTTGTGTTCTAAATACATTGTATGAGTCATCTGATGTGTGCTGACACAGGTATATGATGAGTGCTACACAAATAAGGCCTATCCTGGAGGTTTTGTAGCAACATTTCATGATACTTCATAACAAACACTGTGTTAGTCAACTTTCCCTTGCTGTGTAAAACAACTGAGACAGTCAACTTAAAATGAGAAAACATTTGCTCTGGCTCACGATTTCAGAGGTTTAAGTCCATGGTCATTGGCTCCACTGTTTCTGGGCCTGTGGTGAGGCAATACATCATGGCAGAGAGCATGTGGTGGAGCAAAGCCACTTAAATCATGGTGGCCAGCAACCAAAGGGACAGAGAAGGGGGCTTTAAGGGAATGCCCCCAATAACCTAACTCCCTTTTACTAAGGCCCACCCCTCCCAAAGTTTCACACTTCCTAGTAGTGCCACAGTCTGACATCCAAGCCTTTAGCATATAGGCCTTTGAGGGACACTTAAGATCCAAACCATAACACTTTTACATACCATTTACTAGTGCTAAACATTGTTAAAAGCACTTTTAAGTACTAACTCATCAACAAACACCAAACATATTGACCCATGAGGTAGTTGCTATTATTATCCTCATTGTAGAGATGGGTAAGCTGAAGTGCAGAGTGGTTAAATCACTTGCTCATGGGCACAAAGCTAGTAAGCACAAGAGCTGTGATTCAATTCATTTTGGTGGAGGTGGTGCTGGGGATTGAACTCAGAGCCTTGTGCTTGCTAGGCAAGGGCTCTACCACTGAGCTTAATCCCCAACCACATCAATTCATTTTAACTGCTATTCTCTAGTGCATAGCTCCAAAAAAATCTTGAATGGATAGTTCAATTAAGATCCCTCACATCCTGTTAAATGAATCTTGAAACTATTTCTTTTGTACTTTTTAATAAACATCTTGTTTGGAGATAATTTTAGATTAACATAGAAATTGCAAAGATAGTACTGAGAATTCACATACACCCTTCACCAACTTTCCCCTTATGTAAACATGTTACATAACCATGATGCTTTATCAAAACTAGGGATTCAAACTTTGGTGCATTGCTGCTATATTCTATAAGTTTTTCCACCAATGTCCCTATTCTGTCCAGGATACCACATTACATTTAGTTGTCATGTCTCCTTAGTGTCTTCTGTCTGTCAGGTTTTTTTCCCCCCAGTACTGAGGCTTGAACCCAAGGCATTTTGCACTAAGCTACATCCCCACCCATGTTTTTATTTTTGTTTTGAGACAGGGTCTTGCTAAGTCCCTAAGTTGCCCAGGTTGTGCTCAAACTTGCAATCCTCCTGCCTCAGCCTCCCTGAGTGGTCAGTTTCTTAATATTTTGTTGGTTCTCATGACTTTTGTAACTTTGAAAAGAACTGGTCTGGTATTCTGTAAAACCCTTCAATTTCTTTTGTCTGATGTTTTCTCATAACTAGACTAGGGTTGTGAATTTTGGGGTAGAATACCACAGAGGCGAAATGCCCATCTCATTGCAGAGTATTGGAGTTACGTTGTAGCCATGCACACGACACAGCTTCTTTCTTTTTTTTTAATCCTGGCTTGAAATTTTAGAATTTTTTTTCGTGGTGCTGGGGAGAAATTTTAGAATTTCTTATTGTGGATTTGTTTGAAATAGGTACTATCTGGATTGAGTTCCAGTAGAAAATTTGTGAGGAAGAAGTGCAGATCCATACACCTTGTCTTAGTTACTTTTCTCTCATTGCTGGGACAAAATACCAGACACCCAAAGTTAGGGGAAGAAAGGTTTATTTA
>PVJO010024631.1:0-24019 GCA_004026905.1 Hystrix cristata
AAGCTATACCACCTCCACTATTCACGTACTCTTATTTCATCTAAAGTCTTCTGAGTAACCTCATCTGCTCCCACGGTTTTAAACAAGTTAACTTCCAAACCTCTGAGTCCCCCCGAGCTTGACCCTGCAACCCAGTCCCAGGTACCGACTGCCTGCTTGAAATCTCTACCTCAAAGTCTAATCGGTATCTCAGAATTTATTATATTAAATACACTTGGATTCTCCAAAGGGAAGATAGTAAATGCAGCCTTTACCTCACCCACCTAATCACGGATCCCTTTTCTCCAAATGAACATTTAGGAATGTAAGTTACGTGGAACACAATTTGGGGAAAATTAGGCCAAGTTATCTCCACAATTCCCTCTAGTTCACAAAGGCTATGATTTGGGGACTTACTAGAGCAAAAGTAAAACAGAAGCAGCAGGATTTTAAAACAAGGATTTTTTTTTTTAAGTTTCATGAGACAGAGTGTTGATGTAATAACATCACCAGAAGAGCCCTGTGTCTGACCTCGCTTGGCATGGAAAGAATCAAGGAGAGCCAGAGCCACGCTTCAGCCTTCACACTCTACTTAAAGCAAAGAGGTACCTCTGCCTCAAACTTCCAAAGGCAAAGCAACCATCAGAGAGATGCTGCAAAAAGTAGTAACATTTATTTGGCAATAGCAGAGCATTGCAATGTATGCATGACAGAGTAAACTGAAAGTATTCAAAGAGGTTGAGGCAAAGGGAAGGTTTCAAAGGCAAAGTGAGAAAGAGTACATATGCTATTTTCAAACAATAATCCATGAACTGGGCATGGTAGCACATTCCTGTAAGCAACTTAGAGGATTGAAGTTTGAAGCCAGCCTGGGCAATTTACCTTCCTTATCCCAAAATAAAAAGGGCTGGGGTGTTGCTCAGTGGTAGAACATTTGCTGAGCATGTGCAAGGACATGGGATCCATCCTTAGCACATAGGAAAAAGAAAGACAGGCATGGTGGTACACATCTGTATCCCAGGACACTGGGAGGCAGGGGCAGGAGGGTCACAAGTTTAAGCCCAGTTTAGGTAATTTAGCAATTTGGGGAGACCTTGACTTAAAATTAAAAAGGCCAGGAATGTAGCTCATTATGAAGACCCTGGAGTCTATCCTCAGTACTGTGAAAAGAAAGGGAGAAATAATAATCCTTGACCACAAATTTTAATAACAAAGATTTTGCCAGTCCAAGGTCGAACAGATATTTACTGGACAAATGTCCTCGCAGAAGTATGTTTTATGTAAGGTTGCAGTGGCCTTTAGGCAAGAGTTTTGTTTCTGGAAGAGTCTTTTGTAAATAGACCTAGTTTCGGGCGTGGATGTATAAGAGTCCCTCTTTCATAACTCCCAGCTTTATTTCTTGTTACATTTTGGTCAGGGCTTGACAAGAGTGACTCCACTTTGAGTCTGACAACTTTCACAGTAGCTTTTTCTGTGAGGAAAATTCCATCCAACTAAGGAGTCAACTTCCAAAATTACTAAACTAGGGGCAAGTTTTCGGAGAAAAACATCTTAACTTTAATCTTTAACGCCAAACCAAAAGAATCAATTTCTCCTTAGGACCCTAGTAGATTCTCTACTTGGAAAGGTACATCTAAGTCTGTACTAATCAGGGTTCTCCAGAGAAACAGAACAAACAGGGTGCATATACAGATGCTCCTTGTCTTAGTTATATTTTTAGAGCCAATGGTTTTAAGAGAGCAGATTTAATGGAGGACATTTATAGATTGCAATATTCACCCAGAAGCCAAATGCAGAAGGTGCCGAATGTCCATTTAGGCACTGGAGACCCAAAAGATCCAATTGAGGGCTGGGAGCCCACAGCACTGTCCCACATACATCCGTGTCTGCACATGATGGCTGGAGCCAGGTACGATGCCCTCAGCAGAGATGACAACCAGGGATCCTCTGAAGCAACAGCAGCCATCCTCGATGACAGCAAGGCCCCGAGCTCCTTTCTCGACGAGGACAGCTGAGCCCCCTCCAGAAGAACTGGCCGCAGCAGAGCTTCTCCTGGGAAACAGCCCGCCAACACTACGGCTCCCACTCTGTCTTATGTTGCATCAGCAACAACCCTCAGGTGGATCTTGTATGCCCAGCATCACACCAACTCAGTCCGGCTGGGCGTTCTGGCTCAAGTTGACCACATTAGGTCTACCACACTCCTCACTTATAGTGGGGCTCTGTCCCGTTGAACTCATTGAGAACTGAAGATATGTACATGATCTACTGAACATCACAGTATTGTAGTACGATACACTGTAGAGTGCTGGTTGTTTGCACTCATGATCACATGACTGAGAGCTGTGGCTTGCTGCTGCTACCCAATGTTAAGACAGAGAATCATTAGGATATAAAATCCATACACAAAAACCAACAGACCTCCTATACACCACTAATGAACCAACCGAGGAAGAAAGCAGGAAAATATTTCCATTCACAATAGCTTCAAGAAAATTGCTTACGTAGGAATCAACCTAACCAGGGAAGTGAAAGATCTGCACAAGGAAAAGTACAGAACATTAAAGAAAGGAATTGAAGAAACACCAAAATATGGAAAGACCTCCCATGCTCATGGACAGCATAATTATTATTGTTAAAATGGCCATATTACCAGAAGCAGTCTACAGATTCAATGCAATCTCACTGAAATACCACCAACATTCTTCACAGAAGTAGAAAAAAAGAATCCTAAAATTCGTATGGGGGAGGTTAGAGATTTAGCTCAAGTGGGCGAGCACTTGCCTAGTACATACAAGGCCCCAAATTCAATCCCCAGTGCCCCCCACCAAAAAAAAGGAAGGAAAAAAAAGTTCATATGGAAGCAGAAAAGACCCAGAATAGTCAAAGCAATCCTAAGCAAAATGAGCAAGGCTGACGATATCACAATGCCCACTTTCAAATTATACCACAAAGCCATAGTAATGAAAAACATGGTACTGGCAAAAAAATAGACCTGTAGACCACTGGAATTGAAGACACAGAAGCAAACTCATGCACCCACAGCCATCTGATTTTTGACAAGGGCCCAAAACATACATCGGAGAAAAGGCAGCCTCTCTTAACAAGTGGTACTGGGGAAACTAAATATCCATATGCAAAAGACTGACACTAGGTCCCTATATTTCATCTTGTACTAAAATCAAATCAAAATGGATCGAAGACCTATGTATAAAAACCAGAAAGTTTGAACCAGCTGGAAGATAACAGCGGGGAAACAACTGAAGAATTAGGCATAGGCAAAGACTTCCTGAGCACAAATCAGCCAGGCGTGGTGGTGCACACCTGTAATCCCAGCACTCAGGAGGCTGAGGCAGGAGAATCATTGTGAGTTCAAGGTCAGCCCAGGGTACATAGTGAGACCCTGTCTAGAATATATAGGGAATTAAAAAAAAACAATTGATAAGTAGACAAATGAATTGAATAAATACTTTTCAAAAGAAGTGACCAAAAGATATGTGAAAAAATGTTCAACATCTTTAGTCATTAAGGAAATGCAAATCTTGGGCCCAGGATTTAGCTCAGTGGTTAGAGTGCTTGCCTTACAAGCACAAGGCCCTGAGTTCGATCCCTGGTACCAAAAAAAAAAAAAAAAAAAAAAAGGAAATGCAAATCAAATATTGCATTTCACCCCAGTCAGAATGGCTATCGTCAAGAATACAAAAAATGAGTACTGGGAGGATCCAGGGGGAAAAAGAACCTTCTTACACTGTCGGAGGCAGTGTAAACTAGTACAACTGGCATGGAAATCAGTACGGAGGTTCCTCAGAAAACTAAAAATAGAAATGCCACTTGATTCTGCCTTACTTCTCCTGGGTATATTCCCAAAACAATCAAAGACAGCACACTATAATGACACCTGCCTACCCATTTGTATAGTGGTACAATCCCAACAGCTATAACATACACAAAGACACACATATAGTTATACACTTATACAAAGTCTTCCAAAAAAAAAAATACATACACACTTCAGGAAAAAAATAGTATTTTTTTTAACAGGTGGTGTTACCCTCATATGGGGGACCCTAGAGGAGGTAGTACATTGCAGAAAACCCACTACTGCTGGCCCTTAGAGAAGAAATTGAAAATGCATGTGCAGCGATCTCAATCACCAAGGTTACTCAGGCAGCAGCTCGCTGTACTAATAAATATCCGGAAGCTAATGGTCACCACTTTGAGCACCTCTTGTAATTGTAGAGGCCGAAGGTAATTTGTATTAATCTCATGATGTCTCAATAAATTTAGTATTAAAATATTTATACAAGTTTTTCTTTTCCTGAAGTGTGTACACATTTTTTTGGCAGACTCCATATATAGATAGATAGATACCAATAGATGGATTACCTTTCTAGATGGATTACCTTTTAGTTACCTTTCTAGGGTCAATGGTTTGCAAGAGAGCAGATTTAATACATGACAAGTCCAACTTACAATATCCACACACACAAGCCAAATGCAGGAAGAGTGCAGAACATCTACCTATGCACTGGAGACCTGAAAGATCCAATCAAGGGCTGGGAGCCCACGGCAGTGTCCCATGTACATCTGTATCTGCATTAAAGGCTGAAGAAATCTATACTGGAACCAGGATACGATGTTTGCAGCAGAGATGAAGACCAGAGCTCCCCTGAAATGAACAGCAGCTATCCCTGATGACAGCAAGGCCCCGAGCTCCTCTGTGAACAGAACAGCTGAGTTCCCTTCTGGAGAATCAGCCATAACAACTTCTCCTGGGAAACAGCCGGCCTCTATCTTCTGCTCCTGTTCTCCTTTATGTTGTATAGGTAGCAATCCTCAGGTGGATCTTCTGTGCCCGAACAACACTCACCAGTTCAGCTGAGTGTTCCTGCTCAAGTTGATTACAGTAAGTCCACCACAGATAGATAGATAGAGAGAGATGATAGATTTATTAGACACAACGGAATCAAGCGGTTATGGAGGCTGAGAAGTTCTGAGGTTTACAGTGAGCAAGCTGGAGCCCCAGAAGAGTCAATGTATAAATTCTAGCCCAAAAGTCCTTGGCCCGAGACCCAAGAAGAGCTGACATTTCAGTTCAAGTCTGAAGGCAGGAAAAAACTAATGTCCCAGCTCATCAGGCAAGCATGCAGGAGGAGTCCTGTCATTGTTTTAGAGGGATCAGCCTTCTTGTTCTTTTCATGCCTTCAATTGGATGAAAGGTACCCACCCACATTCATAAAGGTCATCTGCTCTACTCAGCCTGCCAATGTAAATGTTAATCTCATCCCAAAACAGCCTCCCAGGCACACTCAATCATGTTTGACCTAATACCTGGGCAGCCCGTAACCCAGTCAAGTAGAGATCTAGAATAAACTATCACAAGGCCCTTGACTATACATCCAATCCTTGCCTTCTCTTGGCCTTTTGGAAAACCTCTATGCTATATGAACTTTGTCACTCTGAAAGCTGTGTGTCTCAGAATCCATATTGCAGGGTAGGGTTGGCCAAGAAAGGACTTTGTTCAGAATGTGCTGATTTAACTGTTAATCGCTTCTTTAAAAATACCTTCAAAGCAACATCTAAATGGTGTGACTCTGGTGATCATCACAGCTGTTCTCAATAATACCATTTTCCTCTCCTTCTGAGCGCCAGACAGAATTGTACATTTCACACACCCCGTTGAAGTCACATGTGGACGTGAGCTTGATTTTGATCAAGGAGATGTGGGCAGAGGAGGCATGTGTTGCTTGAAGGTGGAAGCTTTCAGAGCCATGTTCTCCTTCTGTCAGCTATGGTGACTGGCAAAACTCCACATGGGGACAACTCCGTGGGCCTGAGAACCACCAAGAGGATAATGGGGAACACAGCCCCAGATGACACTGTTGGGGGCTGAATGTTTGTATCCTCCAAAAATCATATGTTGAAGCCCTAACCCTAGAGGGTGACAGAGTTCAGAGGTTTGGACTTGGGAGGTGATTGTGTCTGGGTGAAATGGTGGGCAGAGTGCCTTCATGATCATGTTAGTGCCCTTATAGAAGAGGAACATTCTCCCCAGCCCCCTTTCCTCCAGGAGCATGTACCAAAGAAAGGCCTTGTGAACACACAGAGAAAAGGCAGCTACCTATAAACCAGGAAGCAGGCCATTGCCAAACACCAAACCTTCTGGCACCTTGATCTTGGACTCCCAGCCTCCAGAACTATGAGAAATAAATTTCTATTATTTGAGCAGCCCAGTCTGTGGTATTTATTTATGACAGCCCAAGCTAACTAAGATGTCTGTTGCATGAATAAAAAAGTGATCCCTGAGATTCAGCTGCTGTTTTTTTTTTACTATAACTGAGCCTCAATTCTCCTAATACAGAGTCCAAAGCCACTGTACCAACTGTCATGCGACACCGCCTCTCTACTTCCACTAAAAATTTCTTTACAATAACTAAACATTACCAAGTGAGACTTTCTGGTTTATTGCAATCCAAAATGAAAGCGGCTTCAAAAGAATCCAAATCTAACAAGAATGCAGAGGTACGCAAAAGCCAAGCCAGAAGCCTTGGCCCTCTGGGGCACATGAAGTGCACCAGCGTTTGTTTCTTCTAGCACTTGAAATGGAGCTTCTGGGCAGCAGCCTCGTGCTTAGGCGAGCAGACCGGGATGAAAACAGCTCAGAGCTGGGATCTAAGGAGGCAGGAGCTAGCAGCCCAGCTGGGCACGTCCTACATCTCAGGAAGAGCCCCTTCCTCCTCCTCCTTAGATCTCCACAGAGCCCTCAGAAAACTCATTTGCTGGCAGACATAAAAAGGCTAATTTGATTTGGGGCCAATTCTCAAGACTCTGCTAGTTTTCTGTGAACATTTCCTTTGAAGATCAGCTCTTCTGAACTCTTTCTCTCAGCACCATCAAAAATGCCACATCTTGCTTGGCAGCTCTTTAGAATTTTTCAAAGTGGCTTCACTTTGGTTTCCAGGGTGTCCCAATTGTTTGCAAGTGTAAGGTGGGCCATGTCAGGGAATTTGATTCCTTTTTTAAAAATCACTAACGTCTCCTCGGGACACTTTTTTCTCCACCTCCACTTTATACACTGACCACCAGAAGACACAGTGTGCTGAGAGCAGTATCTACATCACGGGATGATTTGGGAGGCAGAGAAAAACCTTTCCATCTGATAAATACGGATCTCTTGTCTACAGCACACTGTGTAGGCACCATGGCACAGCAGCAAGTTTATTTTTGATGTAGCTCCTGTCATAATGGAGTTTATGGTCTATGGGGTGGGGAGAGCAAAAGAAATTAGACTAATAAATTAAAGAACATACGGCTGGCAAGGTGTTACACATCTGTAATCCCAGCACTCTGGGAGGCTGAGGCAGAAAGATCACAAGTTCAAGCCTAGCCTGGACAATTTAGAAATTTAATGAGAGCCTGTCTCAAAATAAAAAAAGAGCTGGGGATCTAGCTCAGCACAAAGGTTCATCCCCAGCACAAGAAAGAGAAAAAGAAAGAAAGAGAGAAGGAGGGAGAAACCAAGAGAGAAAGAGAAAGGAAGGAAGAACGGAGGAAGGAAGGAAAAAGGGAAAGAAAAGACAACTGTAAAATGCCATTAAAGAAAAAACACAGTGGCAACACTGAAGCTGTAAAGAAATGAGTGTAGAAGGAAAAGAAAGTCCAATATTAGGTGAGAGACAGTCACAAAGATGGAGTTAGACCGTGATGGCTTCTTGTGGGGATCCCTATGAAGGGTGGAAGGAAGAAGCCACGAGAGAGAAAAGCATGCAGAGCTCAGTGCAACTCTAACACCAGTAAGGCAGGGGATGGGGAAGAAGAAGAATTGGAGAGGAAGTGTCTCAGCCTAAGGGCAGGGGCGTGGCTCTGTGGTAGGGTGCAGGGTGCTAGTCTAGCTTGTGAAGGGCCCTGAGATCCCTCCCCCAGCACCATCAAAACAAAGAATCTCAGACTGCGACTCAATTCCAAGAGGGGCCTGTCCCGTCTGATGGTACATTCTCAAGCCAAAGCTGCCCCTCAGAAGAGCCCTGTGTCTTCCAGGTGTGGCCTGTGCTAACCCCTGTCAGCGTCCAGGCCTGGCAGGGAGCAGCAGCCGAAGCTTAGCTAGTCATTTCTCTCCTTGTCAAGAGGCCAAGTTTAGAAACTTTTACATCCTCTGCAGTACTTCGGGGGAAATGCTTTCCTATGATATAAGTAACTTTGAAACATACACATTTGTGTCCCGAGGAATGAATTCGCAGAATGAGACCATATACTCTCCCATTCTGTCATGAAATTATTCAAACATCTGATGCAAGAGTATTTTTACAATCACCCCCCCATACACACTTTGCTCTCTTTAGGAGGGAAATTTAGGCACAGCTGGCACACTGCAGCTCAGGACCTGGCACTAGGGAGGGAACTGACTTCTGAGAAGAAGCCACAGCCCCATATTCTCTGATATGACATGCACTTCCCCCCTTTTTTTTTAATGTGTATTAGTTTTAAAAATTAATTTTATTGGCACACTTTTGATATACATAATGAACACATTCATCATAGGGAATTTGTACCTGTACATGATATATTTTGATTATTCTTTTTTCCCCCATTCCCCTCCCCTCCCTTCAACCCTTCTTCACCTCCTTATTTACAAAAGCTTTGTTTCCATTTTTTTCCCTTCTATTCTCTTTTCTTTTTTCTTTCCTTTCCTTCCCCTTTCCCCCTCCCTCGTTTCCCTTCCCATTTGCTCATTCTCTTCCTACTCCTCAATATCTATTATCCATTTTGGTCCTTATTTACACTTTCAATTTCTCAGTGCACTCATCTCTATGACATGTCCTGTCCAGGACAGAAAACCTCAGAACTCATGCCTCTGTCTATTAAATGTGAAGAGCAAATTCCCACCGTGACTCAGGGTAACCTCCCTCTTTGTGGACAGAGAATGCAGCGTTGCTGTCACGGTGCTTCATTTGCTTTGAGTCAGACGCACACTTGCGTTTCCTGATCATTGCTCTCATCCAGAGGCCAAAACAACTTCAAAGCACAGAGAAGGTTCCTACACGGAGTAACCACATCACGGAATTGGAGTGTGACTCGGCTTCCCAGAAAACCCCTTTACAGACATGTGGCTTTGGTCAGATTTCTCTAACTCTTCTGAGATTGGTTACTTTCTCTATAAAAAAGAAACAACAATGAGATTGCCTATTGAATGGGTTGTTGCAAAGATTAAATGAGATAATGCTTAAGGCAGTAGAGCCCCCCCAGTAAAGGGGTTGGGGATTTAGCTCAAATGGTAGAGCACTTGGCTAGCAAGCTCAAGGCTCTGAGTTCAATCCCCAGCAGCCCTCAACAAAAAATAAAACAGTAGAGATGCAGGTTGGGGAGTGGTCCACCCAGACTGAAAATATATTTAATCACTGACAGTGCTTAGGTTTGCTTTGGTATACACGGTGCCTCAGAACCCGGCACTCACCAAGGACTCCCTGTGTAGTCATTTTATTATTTTATTTACAGTTTTATTAAAATATAATTCACATATCATAAAAGATCACTCTTTTAAAGCGTATAGCTCAATGGTCTTCAGCATAGTCATAGTTATGCATCGATTAGCAGGCCATTGTTTGGATATGGTTTAAGGTTGTCCTCAAAGGCTCATGTGCCGGAAGTCCCGCCTCCAGTGTAGTGATGTGCAGAAGTGGTAGTACCAGGCGTGATGGTGCACGGCTGTAATCCTCGCACTCCGGGAGGCTGAGGTGGACGGAGCACAAGTTCGAGCCTGGCCTGGGCAATTTAGCAAGAACTTTTATCTCAAAATAAAATTTTTAAAAAGGGTTGGGGGTGCAACTCATTGCAAAGGCCCCAGTGCCATAAAAAGAAAAAAAGAAAAGGGTGGAGGTGAGATCTTTAAGAGTTATGAGCAGGGCCCTAAAGGAAAATTGCAAGAAAGGTCTCTCCCTACTCTGGCTTCCTGTCTCACCATTCCATCTCTCCTCTGGCAAGTACAAGGCCATTGTGACGTCATTTACCAGGATGTGCACAGCCAAGGAGGCCCTCAACAGAGCCAGCACCATGTTATTTGGACTTTCAGCCTTCAAAACCGTGAGTTCGACAAACCTCTTTTGTTTCTAAAGTACCTAGTATCTGGCACTTTGATTATAGTAATAGAAAACAGGCTAATACGCATTAGCCTGTCTGCTCAGATTCATTTTGGTCTCTCTGTGTGTCCTTCCTTCCTCCCAGGAATAAGGCAGAACCTTGCTTGAATAAGGGTCATTTATTCATGCTCAGCACATACACAGAAAAGTGGGAAGGTCAGAGCAGTATTTCTCGTTGCCGTGACACATCCTGGGGAAGAAGAATTCTGGTTTCTATAAATTGCTTGGGGCTGAAGAGAAAGACAAGCAGCAGACAGGAAGTGGGGAGAAGGTCAGAGAGTCTTTGCTTCTGAGCTGCTTCTGGGGCTTTTCAATTTCCTTCAGTTCACAGTCATCAGAATGCTGAAATATCAACACTGTATGTTGCAGAGTCATCTTCTGAGCCTGAGCTGCAACAAAGGATACTGTGCACCCCAGTATTTCTAAATGTTTGTGACCACAGGCTCTTTTTCACAGAACACCAGTTACAGGATAGGTGTTCCAAGGAAGCCATCTGGGGACAGGCTACACGATACATACCATAGGCTAAAACGTACAGGTTTTTGTGATTAATCAGGATGTCTCTTCAGCCAATGAGCTTCAGTGACTTTTGGGGTCTTGGGGAAGAGAAAAGGTTAATAAAAATGTTATTTGAATTCCTGGTGGCAGCAGTGCCTCAGTTAGTAAATATAGGGCTTTTCAGATAGATAACTAAGCCAATAAATTCTTCTTGCTTTACACAAATTGAGTTGTTTTCTGTCCATTACATCTCAGAGTCCTCACAATTCAGCCACTTCTGGATTCCCCTAAAGGTTTTAATCCCATCCACAAGAAAATGTTACCAACAGGCTCTTCCAATATCAGAGCTGACTTTAGGAGTGATGTGACAAGTCTTGGACTGTGAGAAACCTCTCTACAAGATAGAACCAGAAGTTTCCCACCTTTCCTTTTTTGTTATTTGTTTTGCCTTATTGACAGGAAATAACCAGAAAACTTTGTATTATCTGAGCTTAGAATATCTTCATGAAGTGTCCGTGTTTAAGCAAGTGACAGTAAATACATTTAATACAATGTAAATTTTCTTACATGATCCCCAATTAACTGACTAGCTGGATTTATGAACACTTACCCCATCAGTCAAAGATATGCTGACTGGTCCTCACAGCAAAAATGTGCAAAGAAGCTAGGTGTGAGTTGGGGGTTTAACTCAGTGCTAGAATATTTACCTAGCAAGCACAAGGCCCTGAATTTGATCTCCAGCACTACCCCTCAAAAGGAAGCTAGGTGTGGTGGCACACACCTGTAATCTCAGCACTGTGGGAAGCTGAGGCAGGAAGATCACAAGTTCAAGCACAGCCTGGGCAGCATAACAACTCATGGAGGACTCGTAATTTTTTTTTTTTTTAAACAAAGATGTAGCTCAGTGCAATCTCCAGAACCAAGGGGGAAAAAAAGATGAAGAAAAAAATGTGTGTGGTTAGGGAGCTTCTATGAGTAGATGAGCAACTGATTGAGTTGTATGCTTATTCCATCACTGTGGTGTTCCCAAAACTATTTCCAGCATTGGTACTTGTAATTACAACTGTTATGTTAATATCATGTAAACTAGTGAAATATACACTGTATCTCAGTTCACTTCATGTGAGCTACGATTTTGGAAAAGATGGCCGTGTTTGTTTTTGTGTGGGAAAGATGGCTGCCATTATGTTTGTCATCGGTGCAAAGTTTGCAAACAAAAATTTTGCCAAACGCTTCCATTCGCAAACCAAATTGTTTGCAAACAAAACTGTTGGTGAACTGAGGTACCACTCTCTAGGCAAAAATAAAAAGAGATTCTATACATGAAAACCAGGCTCATGGAAAAACAAGATAAAGATGTGTTAATATTTAGGTAAATGTTCTATATTTGGGAAAAACATTTTTTAGTGTTTTCCCCTTTTCATAATTTTTGGGGATTTCTATAGATTAATTTCTTTCAGATTAATTGCATAAAAATACATATACCATCTGAAATGTGCACAAAAATGTCAGAAGTTTGTATTTTTTTGACACATTTGACATTAACACAACTGCTTCACATGAAGATGAGGAAAGAGACATGAGTTGAATGTACTGCTTGAAGAAGTAGTCCCTTGCCTTAGTCCATATCCTGCAGGTTAACAGGAATACCACAGACTGGGTAATTTGTAATAAGCATTTATTTTTCATGGTTCTGGAAGCCAGGAAGTCCAAGATCAAGGAGGGGATCTTTTTTTTCCCATTAGTGTGTGTTTACGATACATAATAAACACATTCATATGAAGAATTGGATCATATAACTCCCACATCTCGATCCTTTTTACTCCCCCCCCAGCCCATCTCCTTGATCCCCAGGTCCCCTTCCAATCTCCACATAGTCTATCTCCGTTTCCTATCATCTATCTTTTATTTTGCTTTTTAAATTATTTGTATTTTGGATTCCTCATATAAGAGAAATTGCATATTTAACCTTCTGTGTCTGATTTATTTAACTTAGTGTTATGGTCTCAAGGTGTATCCGTATTCTTATAAATGATTCAAATTCATTCTTCTTTATGGCCAATGATTACTCCATTGTGTATATATACCACATTTTCTTTATCCATTCATCTGAGATGTATATATATTCATATATTCATCTATCATATAATCATCTGAGATATATATATATATATATATGTATTCCAAAACTTAGCTATTATGAGTTGTATTGCTATAAACACAGATATGCAGGAAGATACCCAAAAGAGGTGTAGCTGGGTCCAGTGGAATCTCTGTTTTGCTTTCTTGGGAATCTCCATATTAATTTCCGTAGTGGTTGCATAGTGGTTTACATTCCCACCAACAACATAGGAGGGACTCTTTTTCCCCAATAATCCCCCTAACCACAACCACCACTCCCGGAATTTGTTATTATTTGAGTTCTTGGTGCAGCTATTATTTCTGGAGTAGGATGGAATCTGTGTTGCTTTGATTGGCATTTCTCTAATGTCAGGGACCCAGCATCTCACAAGGGCCTTCTCCCTGCATCATCCCATGGCAGAATGTAGAAGAGCACAAGAAAGCACAAACAGGAAGGGAGAGGGAGAGGGAGAGGTGGTCAAATGCATCCTTTATGAAGGACCCACTCCTGTGACAACAGCATCCATCCGGTGGGGAGAGTAGAGCCCTGCTGATCCAGTCACGTCTCACAGGTCCCACCTCTGACACTGGCCTCAGTGTGCTGGCGATTTAGCACATGAATTTGGAGGACACATTCAAATACAGCCCTGCTGGTACCTCGGTTCTGCCCTCCAAAGCTGCAGCCCTGAGCCCCAAAGCCTCTCTGTTTCTCTTATTAACTTTTTGAGATTTCTCTAGTTTTAATAAATAATAATTCACAAGCTGAGTATGCTGGCATACACCTGTAACCCCAGCACTAGGGAGGCTGAGGCCAGAGGATAAGCCTGGGCTACAAGAGAGTTCAAGGCCAGCCTGAACCATGTAATGAGACCCTGTCTTTAAATAAATCAATAAAATAAATAAATAATAACTCACAGCATGTTCATCTTGCCAGGCATTCCCTTAGGCTAGCTATAGTATCAAGGCAGGTTTCTATTTCCATTTTCAATCACTTAATCCTTTCCTTATTTCACCTATTGTTAAAATTTTCCAAATCAAACAAAAGCAACTTCAGAAAAGCAGTGGCCCCATCATAGTTTGGTTCAGTGCTACAGAAAGCCTGATCTTTTGAAAGAAACTTCTTTAAAAAGACAAGTTCTCTCTCATCAACTTAGCCTTTCAAAGCAACAAGAGCTGCCAAACTTATTAATAGCAAGTGCTTTGGCAAGAGCCCTGAGTCAATAGGAAGGTAGTTACAATATTTAAATTCATTTCACTTATGGGCCTCTTTTGGCAGGAAATGGATATTCCCTTTACCCTGTACTTGATTTCCCAAATCTGATGTGCTATAATAAAATTATGAATGTATGAATAATTTGCACACATTAAATTTTGGAATTGCTCTGAAATGTGTAACCATGCATTTTAAACATTCTTTGAAATTTTCTGATTAAGAGGATTTCAGAAATGGAGAATATCAATTCAGAGCTATGATTAAAATGAAGTCTTTTATTTCCATATTTAAAATTATATCTCCAGTGCAAATGACATGCTTTTAATATAAATGTGAGCCTACATTGAGTCTTTCACTTAATGTATTTTCTTTGTGCCTATAATAATGATATGCAAACTCATCCTTTCAAAATTGTTGTCTTGGCCAGACATGGTGGTGCATGTCTGAAATCCCAGCACTAGAGAAGCTGAGGCAGGAGGATCCCTGAGAGTTCAGGGCCAGCCCAGGCTACCTTGTGAATTCAAGGTCAGCCTGAACTACATACTATATAGTGATACTCTCTCAAACAAAACAAACCAAAAAAAAAGAAGTAGAAGAAGAAGAAGAAGAAGAAAAACTGGCTGTAAGTGTGGTTCAGTGGTAGGTGCTTGCCTATCATGCATAAGGTCCTGGGTTCCATCCCCAGCATCACAAAAAATAAAAATTTTAGAAGTAAAAATACCCCAGAGGGTTATGATTAGCAGAAGTTGAAGCAATGGCGGCAGAGTGAGGAACATAAGGCAAGCTAACGCTGATAAACTCTCAGGGTTGACTGGATGGGAGGGAATCAATTCAGGCAAAAATATTTGGTCAGTAGTTACAACAGTATGTGCTGCACACACCACTGGCCACTAGGGATACAAAAGATAATGTGTGCAATAGTGTATGCTTGTAATCCCGGCACTTAGGAGGCTGAGGCAGAAAGAGCTCAAGTTTGAGGACAGTCTGGGCAACTTAGAGAAACCCTGTCTGAAAAAAAAAAAAAAAAAAAGATAATGAGCCAGGTATGGTGGCACATGCTGTAATTCCAGCACTCAAGAGGCTGAGGCAAGAGGATTGCCAGAAGTCTGAAGGCAGCCTGGGCTACATAGTGAGACCCTGTCTCAAAAAAAAATAAAGATAATGAAATAAAACCCTTGTCAAGTGAAAGAAAACTCTAAACAAACAAGCAAACAAAAATAATTAGCTTTCTGGGTAACAAGCACAATCCAGTGGTTTAAAACCAGAGAAATGTCTTCTCTCAGAGTTCTGGAAGCCAAAGGTCTGGAATTGAGGTGCAACTAGGGTGGGTCCTCTGGAGGATGTAGAGAGAATCCTTCTTGCTGATGCCGGCTTCTGATTGCCAGCCATCCTGGCATTGCTGGGCCTGTTTGCACCTCCCCTATCTCTGCCCCCCTTCACATACACTCTCCTCTGTGGCTGCCTGCATCCGAAGTGCCCTCTTCTTACAACAGCCGTCATTGGGTTAGTGGCCACCTTAACTCATATGATCTCATTTAACTTCATTACCTCTGCAAAAACTCTGTTTCCAAGTCGCATTCACAGGTACTAAGGGCTAGGGTATATCTTTTTTAGAGGAAAAAAATTCAACTCAGTACACTGACTGTAATAAATTATCAGAGGGAAATGAAAGGGATGGCATTACTTGGGAGAGGGGCAGACCTGCCAAGATGAGCGGGGACAGCTTCTCGGAGGGGCTTCCACGGAAGCCAAGTCTTGAAAGACAAGAAGGGCCAGACCCAGCAGTTCCAACAGAAGAAGCCGAAGTTTCAGCTCATATGTCCCGGGACCAGACAGGAGGCACTCACAGGTAGGACCCGGAAGAAAGCCAGGCTGCCTGCAAGAGTCAGTGGGGAAGGCGGCCAGGCAGCCAGCTGACAGCCTCGGAGGCCACGGGAGAGACTTCGGATTTCCTGCAGGTGACAGGAGGACAGCCACTGAAAGACAGCCATTGAGGCAGAGCAATGACGAGTTCCGATTTGCCTTTTTTTTTTTCCCAGTCCTGGGGATCAAACTCAGGGCCTTGTGCTTGGCAGGCAACCACTTTAACCACTGAGCTAAATCCCCAGTCCCTCGATTTGCCTTTTAAAGGCTTATTCTGTCTGATTCGTGAGAACAGAGGGGACTGCTGCCTGCCCCTCCCCAAACAAGAGAAAGCAAAGGCTGAGGCCATTGCCAGGGCAAAACAGACGTGACGAAGAGCCAGAAGATGTGAGATGTATTTTGGGGAAAACCAGTAAGATTGACCAAAAGTTCTGAAATGATGTAGAGAGAAAATAAAGTATGAATGAATATTGATGAACGATTCAATGCGGGGAGTTTGGGTGGCGAAGGATGTGACCTGAGTTTTTTGAGAGCCAGATGAACGGTAGGGTCACAAACTCACAAAAGGGTCTAGGACTGAGGAGCCCTCCTCAAAGAGAGGCCTGAGCCCTGACTCAGGTGAGACTTACATTTGGGACCCCCCACAAGTAGGTACTTTAATTTAATGGGGGTAAACCAAAATAAATCCCATTTCTAGTTATTCTTTAACTTTTTTTTTTTTTTTGGTTTTTTATGGTGGTTGTTTTTTGTCACACTGGGGATTAAACCCAGGGCTTTCACATGGAGCTATATCCACAGCCCCTTTTTATTTTTTATTTTTGAGTCAGGGTCTCCCTCAATCACTAAATTGCCCAGGCCGGGCTTGAAATTGTGATCCTCCTGCCTCAGCCTCTCAGAGTGCTGGGGTTGCAAGTATGCGCTATCATGCCCAGGTTTAACATTTAGCATTAGAAAAGCAAAATGTTTTTCTGGCATGTTAGTGTTCTGTACCTCTCCTGGTTGGTGTCCCAGAGTCCCGACAGGTGGGCAAATTAGAGGCTGACCCTAGCCATCCACTGGGCTAAGTATCCTGACTCTTCATGGATGTCCAAGGCTGTCCCTGCAGCATGGTGTGAAATCTTTCCAAAGGTCCCTGTGCTTTCTCTGCTTCCGAAATCCTGACTACCAACAGCCATCTTGGCACTGACCGTGCTAACTAAATGAGGAGGCAAGGCCAGCAAGGGTGAGACTCTCCTAAGGACATGGCCTCCAAGATACTGGCCCACCAGTGCCCTGTACTCCCGGGATGAAGCCAGCTGAAGATGGAGATGGAAAGCCTGTCAACAGCAAGAAAAGTCTTCAGAAAATGGTCTGGAGGAAGTTGGGAGGAGATCAACTTCCCTGGGCAGACTCTGGGCAATAGCAGTATGAAGCTCTGTTCCTCCGTCACTATCCCTTTTGGGGACCATGCTAGAGACTGTCTTCCACCTGAACGGAAGCTGAGAGCAGGACTGGAGGGATCATGTTTGAGACACAATATGGGTGAGCAGAAGCCCTGGC
The DNA here is from genome assembly GCA_004026905.1 of Hystrix cristata. Taxonomy (NCBI): domain Eukaryota; kingdom Metazoa; phylum Chordata; class Mammalia; order Rodentia; family Hystricidae; genus Hystrix; species Hystrix cristata. The sequence goes on from PVJO010024631.1 coordinate 17,347, forward strand.
TGTCCCACCTACAGACATGTGAACTCGGGAAATTCTCCTTTCCTTCCCAAATCCTCTGTCATGAAATGGAAAGGGCCACTGACTTAGTCAGTCTCCTTGTCACTAGGACAAAATATCTGACTCCTATAACTTAAAGGAGGAGAGATTTATTTTGACTCATGCTTTCAGTCCATGGCCAGCTGGCTCCAAGGCAGGAAGTCATGGTGGAAGGGTCTGGTGGAGGGGAGTGGCTCGTGTCATGGCGACCAGGAAGTGGACAGGAAAGGGAAGAGCCAGGGAAGGAGACACACCCTTCCGGATCACCCACTCAGTGACCCGCCTCCTAATAGCAAGTCATCTGTAAGCCCGCATAATCCAATCACCTTCCAAACACATGAGGCTTTGAGTGCCATTTTAGATCGAAACCATAATAGCCACCACACTACCCGACGCTAGTGCTTACCACATGTATCCTATAAATCAAAAGAGCTAGAAAAGAGGATTTTGCATGATTTGATTTTTTGTTTTTCTGTGTGTGTGTGTGTGTGTGTGTGTGTGTGTGGTGTTAGAGATCAAATCTGAACACCAGGCTTCAAGCATGTTGGGCAAGTGCTTTACCATTGAACTATATCCCAACCCTCTCTATTTTTAAATTTTATTTATTTATTTAAATTTGGTTTTTTGAGACAAGGTATCACTAGGTAGTTCAGACTGGCCGCAAACTCACTACGTAGTCCAAGCTGGCCTCAAACTCATGGCGATCCTCCATCCTCAGCCTCCTGTGTGGTGGGATTACAAGCAAGCACCACCACACCTGGCTTCTGTTTCTTTATTTTGAGACAGAGTCTTACTAAATTGCCCAGGCTGGCCTCAAACTTGCAACACCCCTGCCTCAGCATCCCAAGTAGCTGTGATTACAGGTATCCATTTTGCATGTTCTCTTTACAAAGATGCGATAAATGTTTGAATTTTTTGTTTGTTTGTTTGTTTTCTTTTTTGGTGCCAGGGATCGAACTCAGGGCCTTGTGCTTGCTAGGCAAGCACTGTGACCACTGAGCTAAATTCCCAGCCCAAATGCTTGAGATAATGTACAAATATCCTAAGATAATCATGATAAGATGTATAGAAATAACACACTGTACCCCATAAAGATGTACAATTATTATCTGTCAATTAAGAAACTAATTAATTTTGTAAAAGATAGATTGCATGAGAGATATGCACATCAACACGGGTCTTATTCATGGAAGCAATATCTGAAACAAAGGGGTCAGAGGAAAGATGTTTACAGGATTACTGAACTGATGACAATTTCCTGCCTGCCTTTGCAATGCATTAAAAATTAAGTGAGGGGTTGGAGATTTAGCTCAGTAGTAGAGCGCTTGCCTAGCAAGTGCAAGGCCCTGAGTTTGATCCCCAGCACTACCTCCCCCGCAAAAAGTGAAAACGTATGGTTGAGGCAGAGCTTTTGGGTCTGCGGGGACGTCTCAGTGGCCCAGAAGGGGTTGACAGAATCATCCTTGTGGGTGCGCCTTTCTCTTCCCTGCAGAACAAGAGTAAGCACCACACAACAAACACGGAGTGGGATTAAACATTCGGCCCCAAAGGGATGACTTCCCTGACAGCATTGTTGGGTCACTTTCCATTGCCACTGTCTGGAAGAACTGGAGGACAGATGGCAAACTCCTCATCCACAGATCCCATCTCATCTCTCTAAAATCTTTTTGGATTTAGATGAAGTGATTTGCTTCAAAATAATATGGAAAAGGCAAAAAAAAAAGGGAGGAGTCAAAATTAGACAAGCTCTGCCTGAGTTAATGGCTGACTGGTGTGTGGGGGATTCTTTCTCTTAACTGAAGTTTTAAAAAGTATAATATCTAAAAAAAAAAAAAAGTATAATATCCAATACTCAAGCCCGCACTTTGGGAGGCTGGCTGAGGCTGAAGGATTGCAAATTCAAGCCCAATCTGGGCTACTTACGAACCTATCTCAAAAATAAAAATATTTTGCTGGGCATGCACATGCCTGTAATCCCAGCACTCAGGAGGCAGAGGCAAGAGGATCACTACAAGTTTGAGGCCAGCCTGGGCAACATCAGCCCGGGCTACACAGTGAGTTCAAGACCAGCCTGAACTACAAAGTGAGACTTTGTCAAAAAACAAAAAAAAAGATTGGAAACAACCAAAATGCCTAGTAATAAAGGGCTACTTTAAAATAATGGTATGCCCATTCGATAGAATATCAGAAATTATATAAAAAGATGATGTGAAGGCAAACAATAAACTAAGAAAAATTTGCATTTCAAATTATAATGGAATAATTTTCCCTAACACACAAAAAGCTTCTTCAGATGAACAGTTCACACACACACATATACACACACTAGTCCAAGAATATGAAAGAGAAAGGTGTTTATGCAAATTAAAAAAAATTACGGTTTGGTAATATCCTCTAACAGGAATAAAAATTAATACAACCTCCGTGGAGAGAATTTAGCAATATCCGTTGCTGTGTAGGCCCAGCAATGCCACTTCTAGCAGCTTATTCAATATGCATAAAACAAAGGCTGAGTGAGGTTAGCATTGCAGCATTGTTTAAAAGACTAGAGGGGGTGGGGGATTTTACTCAGTGTAGAGCGCTTGCCTAGGGAGCACAAAGCCCTGAGTTCAATTCCCAGCACAAAAAAAAAAAAAAAAAGGACTGGAAATAGCCTCTAAATGTGATCATATCTTAATACTATGCTGTGACACCGCCCCCCCCCAACTTGAGCATACTATATCCATTTCTCCATGTTAGAACATAAAAATCAGTAAAGATTGGTTAGAAAATTGTGATGGAATAAATGAATTCAGCAGGCACATGAACAGGGACCAGAAGCAGCCGTGAGAACATGAGTTGCCAGCCCATTCCCAATCCTAACCCACCCCTGAGAATCCAAGGGGGTGGGACTCTGAGCCCAAGCCAGCCTTCTCTGGATCCTCAAGGGCAGAGAGACTCCAAGTAGCACCCTAGGACATGTGCACACATGTTCTAACCTGGAAAGATGGCTATAATATACTATCAAGTGGGGAAAGGGGGATTGTCACAGAATAATATGAAAGCATGATTCCCATTTCCATGTAAATTTTATATACAGTGGCAAGGAGAAAATTGGAATAGAATGGTATTTTTGACAAGTCTTCAAAGCAATTACTAAGTACTTATGATGTGCTAGGTGCCAAGAACACACAGTTAAATAAGAAATTGGAAAGGACATTCCAGGAAGAACAAGACCTTTTCTGTTTTGCTCTCTGTTATAGGCACAGGGTTGGCACATAATAAGTACTTAATATGTGGAAGGGAAGGAGAAAGAAAAAGAGAGGGAAAGAAGTAAGAGTCAGGGACAAATAATAGTCCCTGTCCTCATATTGCTTTTTTTTTCCAGTGCCAGGGATCGAACTCATGGCCTTGTGCATGAGGCAAGCACTCTAACCATTGAGCTAAATCCCCAGCCCCTCTGTCCTTATATTGTTCACAGTTGCTCACAACCTAGTGCAGATGCAGATGTGGGAGTAGAGTGCAGGGAATTCTGGGAGAAAGGGCCCCAACCCGTAGGGACTTTGTATAAACTCTCTCTCCTTTCCTCAGAAGAGAAGTCATTTGCAAAGCCGCTGGCCTTGAAGCCCACGGGCTGCAGGAAACCCTCTTCTTCTGGGTGAACGAGAAACATATTAGTCGGGTCAAGTGGGAGCAGAGTCTTAGTAATGAGTACACCTCCAAGCTGAATCTTGGAGACCAGAAACCTAGGGAAGGATGCACACTGGAAAACTGGCTTCAGACAACGCAAAAGTGACACCCAATGTTGCTCAAGGGAACTACACTGAAATCCTGAATGATGGTTCCTGAAGATGAGCGAGACTGGCTCTTTCAGTTTTCAAGTCATTTCTGTGAGGCGTTCAGAGAACAGGGCTGAAGAGGGAGACCACAACACTGCTAACAGTTCCCAGACCTCGAAAGCGAGCCCAAAGTGAGATAGCCTGTATTCTTCTCCGGGGTGCCATATCTTTTCTCTGCCTGAATAAGGTGTCGATGATGCAATTATCTGGGCTGTCTCTGATTCCTTTCTGATAGCACTTGCTTAATCACAGTTGTACTTGAATAGCAGCAACGAAGGAGGAGGCAGCTTTGGGCTGAACATTTGACTGAAGCTAACATGGGGAGACAGACAGGTCTGGGCGGGAGGGGGCTCTGCCTCCTACCCACTGTGCAGCCCTGGACATGTTACCTCACACGGCTGAGACTCAGTTCTCTCCCTGGTAAAAGGAAGATGGCGATAACTATTTTGCAAAGTGGCCAAGTAGATTAAAGAAGATCGCCGATGTGCACATAATAAAATAGAAAAACTTTAGTAAGTGTTAATGTTGTTCCTATTATGGGTGACATTTACTGAGCCCTTCTCATGCCTACTAAAGTTTGACACTCACTGCTCACAGCAAACTAGGAATTAGGTGGTATCTCCTTCCAAATTGTGTACGTAGGAAAACAGATCCAAAGGGGATGGTCAAGGCCAAGGTGGGATGCAGTGCCACCCAGCCAATTTCAGAGTGTCCATGGTGAAGCCTTATCCTGCAGTAACCTCAATGCACTATTGTTAAGGAGACAGTTCAAGATGAATCGCACCCAACCTAAAAGTGGGCAAAAGGACTGAGGACTTAGCTGTGTGACAGAGCTTGCCTAGTGTGCATGAGACCCTGGATTCAATCCTCAGTACCAAATAAAGGGAAGGGGAGGTCCGAAAAGAAAGACATTAATTTCCCTAAGAAAGAGTTACAAATAGCTAGCAAGCACATGAAAAGATGCTCAATATCATTAGCTATCAGGGAAATGCAATTCGAAACCACAAAGATTACTCACTTTAGACCCTCAAGGATGGCCATTTAAAGAAACACAGGAAATAACAAGTGTTACAATGATATGGAGAAATCAGAAACATCTGTTGCTGGTGGGAATGTCAAATGACACAGAATCTATGGAAAACAAATATGTAATTCCTTAAAACAGTAAACATAAAGTTATCGTAAGACAGCAATTTCATTCATAGGTACAAAATTAAGGGAATCAAAGATATATCTCCACTCAAAAATATGCGCACCAATGTTCACAGCACCATCGTTTCTAATCTCATTACCCTCTGTTCATAGCCAAAAAGTAGAAACAACCTAAATGACCAACAACTGATGAATGGATAAATACAATATGATCTTTTCATACAATGGGAGATTATTTAGTCATAAAAGGAAATGTTATAATGTGGAAGGACCATGAAAACATTATGCTAAATGAAAGAAGGCAGTCAGAGTTGGGTATGGTGCTACACTCCCTGTACTCCCAGCTACTCAGGAGGCTGAGGCAGGAGGCTTACAAATTTGAGGCAAGACTGAGCAATTTAGTGAGACCCTGTCCCTAAATAAAATAAAAAGGGCTGAGGAAATAATTCAATGCTCCCCAGGTTCTATTTTCAGTATTTAAATAAAAAGGAAAAGAAGTTTGCTACACACAAATCCATAGAGATAGAAAGTAGATTAATGGTTCCCAGGGACTCAAGTGTGAGTATGGGAAGTGCCTACTAAGGGGTACAAGGTTTCTTTTGGGGATGATGAAAACTAGTCATATTGATTGCTGTGATAGTTACACAACCCTAAATATACTAAAAACTATTTAATTGTTCACTTTCAGTGAGTGGATCATGTGGCACAGATATAAATTACTTACTAGGGATACGTTCTGAGAAGTGCTGAGTTAGGCAATTTTGCTGTGCGAACGTGATAGAGCATTTATTCAAACCTGGATGGTACAGCCTACCACCCCAGGGCTATATGGTACAATCCACTGCTCCTCCGTTGCCTATGTGGTTAGTCGTTGACTTAAATACCATTATACACTGCATGACTGTATGTGAATTATAACTTAACAAAACTTTTTTTAAAGAAAAGATTAAATTTACAAATCAAAGTTAAGCCTTTGTCAGAGGAATAGCTGGCAAAAATTTTTTCCCACTCTGTGGGTTGTCTCTTCACTTTGTTGGTAGTTTCTTTTGCTATGCAAAAGCTTTTTAACAAGATCAGGTCCCAGTTGTTGATTCTTTGTGATATTTCCTGGGCAACTGGGCATTTGTTCATAAAGTCTTTGCCTACACCTATGTCTTCAAGAGTTCGACCTATTCTATCTTCCAATAGATTTAGTGTTTCTGTTTTAATATTTAGATCTCTGATCCACTTTGATTTTAGCTTAGTGCATGGGGAAAGATACGGGTCTAGTTTTAACCTTCGGCATGTGGAAAGCCAGTTTTTCCAGCACCATTTATTAAAGAGACTGTCCTTTCTTCCAGTGAGGTTGTTTGGCCCCTTTGTCAAAGATAAGGTGACTGAGAGTGTTTGGACCTGTTTCTTCATCTTCTAATCTGTTCCATTGGTTCTGAGGTCTGTTTTTGTGCCAGTACCGTGCCATTTTTATTACAGTAGCTTTGTAATATAGTTTTAGGTCAGGGATTGTGATGGCCCCTGCTTTGCTTTTGTTGCCCAGAATTGCTTTTGCTATTCTAGGTTTCTTTTGGTTCCAAATGAATTTTAGGGTTGTCTTCTCTAATTCTGTGAGGTATGCTACTGGTAATTTAATTGGGATTGCATTAAATCTGTATAGCAGTTTTGGGAGTATG
>PVJO010024632.1:0-24073 GCA_004026905.1 Hystrix cristata
GCTCTGGCTAATGTTTCTAGAACTATATTGAATAATAGTGGTGATAGTGGACAGCCTTGTCTTGTTCCAGATTTTAGTGTGAAAGCTTCAAGTTTCTGACCATTTAGTGTGATGTTGGCCGTTGGTTTGTCATAGATGGCTTTTATCAAATTTAGATATAGACCATCTATTCCTAATTTCTGTAGGATTTTTATCATAAGTGGGTGTTGGACTTTATCAAATGCCTTTTCTGCATCTATTGAGATGATCATGTGATTTTCGTCCTTGATTCTGTTTATATGGTGTATTACATGTATTGATTTGCGCCCATATGTTTTTGTATTTTGTAAAATTATATTTTTAAAAGAAAGTCAGGTACAGCCTACTGACTGTTTCATTCCTAATTTGATCATGTTCCATTCATTAGTTACCTGCTATTATTGAAGTGGAATTCAACTGTGACGTAGTTAATTCAAAAAGTCAATATCAGGCTGAGGATTTAGCTCAGTGGTTAAAGTGCTTGCCTTGCAAGCACAAGGACCCGAGTTCAATCCCCAGCACCAAAAAAAAAAAAAAAAAAAAAAAAAAAAAAAGTCAATATCCAGGTATTTTGACATTTTTCAAACCTGAGAACCTGATATAAAAAGGTAACGATTAGAGTTGACCCAGGGACACAGAGCTCCAATTAAGAGAAATTGACTAGAAACTCAGAAGGGCAAGTTTCTCATTTTGGGTTCTCTACTGACTCAATGAAGATTGTCTCCTGGCTCCTATTCAGGTTCCAGATGACATTAATGCTGCACCATTGAGGGCAACACTGTCTGTTCAGAACAATTAGGTGGCCATTAAGGTAGAAGGCTGCTAAAATGGGTAGCGAGCACATGTACAACATGCATGCACTCACACACACACACACATACACACACAACACACACAAAATACCATATTGCCAGCTCTGGGTAGGGTTGAGAAAGAGCTACGCTAACACATTCTTATGTTTTTAAAAAATAATATATACATTGTGGATAGAATTTACTCTTCGTGGAGAGTAGCTATTTTAGAAATTAGTAGGAATTAGGAAACCAGTTTTTAGACATGTCTTTGGATTTACTTTATAAAGCTGTATGAAACAATGATGTTGTTGTCCTGTGTAGGAGTCTGGTTTCCTTGGGATAACATTTTACTACCTGGTTCCAGTGCTTTGCAGTTGAGTGTGTGTTGCGTCTGACGTCGATGTATAACCCACAGGAACAAACGGGCCCCTCTTGTGAGCCTCCTCGCCACGGTCTATATTTACAATCAGACCATCAGTATGGTGAGTATGCGCCAACCGCCTGGAGGGGTGAGAGCCCGCTGAGATCCGTGATACTGGAGAAACAGCGTGAAGAAGCAGTATGAATGGGGTTCACTGTTTGTCTGTATTTTAAAAGTTCTTATTTTTCACAACATTTTATGGAGAGCTCTTAAAAGGCCCTTATTGATAGAGATACTCATTAAATGTCAGTTTAAAAAGAAGCGTTGTTGATGTAATGTAATATAATCTGCTTTTGCATAAGGCCTTTTTATCCCAGCACATTGAGGAGTACTTGGCCAACCAACCTGCTCACCAAAATCCAGGATGTAATTCATAGAGGCTATGAAATCCCTCTTCTAGATTTAAATTTACAAGCATGATCCCACTTATTAGATCAAATACCTCAAAAGAATTGGCAGAAATTTGGTGCATGATTTTCTCTCTTTGTGATAAGAAGACATCAAATATTTACTCCTTCAATAACCATTTTTGAGTGCCTACCCTCCACCAGATACAGTGCTTTGAAGTGAGATAAGAAAGCTAATGTCCTTACCTTCTAATGAGTGCAAGCCGCGTGCAAAGAGCTGATAACAAGACAAGGAATCTGGGCAGGATAGAGAATTTGAAAGGAGCTTTGATGCCCAAAATGTGGTCCCAAGACCAGCCAGAAGCAGCAGCATCTGGAAACTTGCTAGAAATGCAAATTCCTTCCACAAAAGCATGTGAGTTAGTGCGGATGTTAAGTAGCTCGACTGTGCCGTTCCACAACGCACAGTTGGAATTACATACACTTTTATTTGTCTATTAAAAGTAAAGTTTGAAAAGAAAAAAGCCATCTATTAATAATAATAATAAAAATAAAGATATCAGCAAAACCCAGAAAGCAAAAAAGAAAGAAAGGTGAAAGAAGGAAGAGGAGAGGGAGAGAGGAGAAGGAAAGAGAAGGAAGGAAGGAAGGAGGGAAGGAGGAACGAGAAAGGAAGGGAAGGGAAGGGAAGGGAGGGGGAGGGAGGGGAAGGGAAGGGAAAGACGAGCAAACTCTTGGGCTCCAGAACACTGAATTCTCCTGTCAGGAAGTGAAGCTGCTCTTTGAGTTTGCCCTCCAGCTGCTTCCGATATTCAATCAAGTTTGGAAATCACTGGCCTAGAGCAGTGAGCCTCAAACTTGGAAAAATTACCTGAAGAGCACTTAAAACCCCCAGTGCCCAGACCACATCGCAAACCAATGAAATCAGAGTGATGGCGTGTGGGTGAAACAATGTCTGCATCGAGTCTTAAAAGCCAAGTACAAGATTTCCAGGAAGTCACAGAAAGCAGGCTTTTCTGGCAGGGGAAGAGTCTAAGAAGCCGCGGAAGCATGCAACGGCTCTGTGTATTGGAGGGGAGTCTACACCCCTGCTAAGGCATGGCGTGTGAGGGAAAGTGAAGACTCAGTGGGCTGGAGCGGAGGACCGAGGTCGGCTCACAGAGAATCATGCAGTGGCAACTACCTGGAGGACGAACTGGATCTCAGTGATACATTTCTTCTCTTCTTTCTTGGGAAATTGCCTTGGGAACCATTTTGCTGCCTCTTGGCTTCCTCTGAGGAACCATTCTTCTTAGCTAGGCCCGTTTATAATGAACATCAGTGATCATTTAGCCCGTAACAAAACCCTGCCTCACTCTGCTCTGAACCGCTCACAGAGCTGGTAGCAGCTAACTCAGAAAAGAGGGTCGCAGAAAAGCCAGAGTAACTGCAGAAAGGGAAAGGATTGCTTTGGACCACTTTTTATTTTCCTAACTGAATCGGGGAAGGACTCAGGACAAATGCATCTGCCCTCTAAGAAATCAAAGCTAGATCCAGGAAGTGGGCGGGAAGGAGCCTCAGCCGCCACATGTCTTCTGTCCGCTGCGGGCCCAGCAGCTGCACAGACCCCTCTTGTTGGGAGACAAGACAGGGTCCTTTCAGCCCTGTGGCCTTAACCACATCTCCACTGGGGAGGGGGAGCGAGAAGCTGAAATCCTTCCAGAGAATGAGCACGTGAGAACGTGACAGTTATTTGGGGTAACAAGTTTCCTACAGGACTCGTCTGCAACAAGGGCTGTTGTGTGCAGGGTGAGCCCTCTTGCTAGTGTCAGGGGAGGACAGAAAGAGAACAGCAGGAAGGCAAGTGGGCTCCATTGTTTGATTCGTGTAATGCACATATTTTCGAGGCGCAGCGCTGGGTAGGAATCTTAAGTCACGGTGGGTGCCCATCTTGGAAAGGGCACCATGGTTGTGGAACAGACTCCCAGAGCCCCCTGCCCACCTCCACTTCTTCCCAGCCCCTTAAACATTTCTGGGTTCTCAAGTGCTCCCAAATCTTAGCCTTATCACTCTGAGCCATCCCTGATCTAGTCTAGTCTCAATTGTCTCATGTGCCAAACAGGAGTAATTGTCTCACTACATTAATAAGGTTAATGAACTTATTCACTGATGTGCGTACTACTGTGCCTTAATGGGGTGGGCGCTCAGTAAATGCCATGTATTATTATGATGAACCATCCTTTCCACAACCCTAAGACAACGCTCCCCTTTTCCTGATGTGGAGAGAGGGAGAGAGAGAGAGAAAGAGGGAGGAGAGAAGAAAGCAGAGAGGCTTAAATTCCAGTTCAAAGTCACAATTTGCAAGTCGAGATTCAGGATGTAAAAACTTGAGTTCTGGGTGCAGAGTTCACATTGTGAAACCTTCCACTAGGCAGCCTCTACTGAATAATTACTTTTTTAAATTTGATTTTTAAAATTCACCTCTTCTTTCCTTCTCAAAATGATGACAAGTTTGTCCTATGCATAATTTATTCAAAACCTTTATGCTTTATGCTCCCCTTTGACTCTTCTGTCCAGTTTGAATCTCCACTGCTGTGTGCTTGTGTTCACAATAGTTTTTAGTAGCGTCTGTGGCAAACAAGGCATTTTCCTTCCACACATTCCTACCTAAAGCGACTGTTTCTTAAGAGAAAAATAAAGCAGGAGCAGGTCTTCTGTAGAGTCATTGCAGCGTGCGATGACTAGCTGAGCATTCACAGGGCCGTTATGCTTTAAGTATTCCTTTCCTTGGTGTTTAGCAGTGAGAGCAAAAATGGTGTTTTTCCAAGCAGTACCCATGTGCACATGTGTGACTATAAATCATGTATGTTTGTCTGTGAATGTGTGCATGCGGATACACGTGAGTGCCCTATATCATCACTGTGGAGAATTAGAGAAGATAGAATTGGGCTTTTCTAGGCTATCTCCACAAACCACAATTGAAAACCAAACTATTCAGTCACCTGGCAACCTACTGGGTTGAAGCAATTAAAATCGGATGGTTTTCCTGGGGCTATTTAGGTGTAGGTGATTTGGAAAGTCAATTATTGCAGGTTAATTATTGTCATATGTGCAGGGCCTCAAATAGGTTCATTTTTATTTGTTTTTTATTTGTACTAATTAAATAAGTCAATCAGGTTCATTTTAGATGTACAATATCAAGTAGATTCTCCACAATTAGGACAAAGCAGCAACTGTGAATGTATTTGTGTAAATGTTGTCAACTGACGTGTTGTCTCGTTTGAATTTCCAGTTATTCTATCACTGTGGTTCCTTGGTGGCAGAATTATACTCACAATTTCTGCACCCTCTACAAAGGTGTGGTGCTTGATATATGATTATTACTTACTAAATGAAGAAGTATAATTAACTGAAATTCTGCTTCTCTCCCTCTTTTTTAACCTGGTTAAGAAGCTTCAATTATAAAAGTCTTTTTTTAAACTAAGTAGCTCTGTAACATTTATTGATCATACACTGTGTCCAAGATGTGCTTTGGAAGAATATAAGGAAGTATTAGAGTAAAACAGATAAGCAGATCTATATTTTCAGAGAATTCTTAATTGTGTCATAGGCCTGTATCTAAATACTTATCAAGCTGCAGATCTTCACTGCTGGCTGTGAAAGTCTAACCATATTCTACAAACAGACATAGCATCATTTCCTGTGTTAGAATTTCACAAACAGAACTCTTATTGTATATATTGTGGTCTTCACGCCTCTTTAGCTTTATGAAGTTCTGGAAGAATTTATGGAAACCACAGAGGAGGTTCAACTTTTTCTGCTTTCCAATGTATAAAGAGACATGATAACGTCTGCTATTAAGAAACAGTCTCCCTATTGACACAGACTTTAGGCATGTGTTCACCCTTTCTCTAGGACTTCATATTTTATACAATGGGACAACGATCCCAAAGTTAGGAGGTACCAGAAATGGCATATTCATTTGTAATGTCACCATCGTCATTTAGCAGTCACAGCTATATGATAGTGATCATTTCTGGCAGATAAATTAAGGGAAATAGAAATCAACATTAGGTCTCTAAAATACCCTGAAATGTATTTACTACAGCACAGGAATATTTCATCAGAGAGATGTCTCTTCTGTTATTTTTTCCACATGTACTTTCTTCGTTGTACCAGGTTTCATTCACATGTTTAGAAGCCACACGGGAAAGAAATAGTGCCTGTCCACAAGGAATTTATATGTCTGGCTGGATTATTTGAGTGCCGCAGATGTATAGCACCCACTCCTAACCCTTCTAAATGAACAACTGTTAGGTTCTGAAATCATGTATAGTATTTGCTTTAAGAGGCTATAGCACAGGAAGTCTTGAAATATACCACAGAATACAAATAGGTTGTGAATGATATTATACTGCAGCTTAATATGCACCATAGCCAAGGGCAAGATATCTCATAACTAATTATATTCATTTTGCACTTAACAGAGACGTTCAGAATACAGATCTTAAAATGTGTAAGTTGAACTTCTGCTAAAATTGCACTCTCCCTATGGAAAATCATTCTCTTCTCTTACTCTGCTTTAGGCTCCATTTACAGCCTGCCAAAACACTTCATTTAATTAGAGAAAAAGTTTATCCAACTGTTGCCAAGGATCATGTAACAACCAGTTGTTTTGCTGATTTAAAAAAAAAATTCCCTTGTAACTACACATTTGTGTTCTGGCGACGCAGAGTTAGACTGTATGAGCAAAACAGAATTCAAAGAGTTGATTCAAGGAGGGATGCAAAAGAGACTATACATCCATAAAGATCTTATTTCACGTGCATTATCTCATTTAATTCTTCCAAAGGGTCTTCAGAGAGAGATACCAATTACCAGATGAGATTTTTGTTTGAAAAGAAGTGTAAGAGGTAGTATACAAACACAGGTGTTCTGACTCCAAATCGTGGTATTTTTCTATATCGTATTTCTAAAATGTGCTGGGATCAATCTTTGCCAGAACCATGACTCATTCTGGTTGTTGATACCATTCTTCCAGTGTTGGTTAGTTTTAATGTATCACGTGCACAAGTCAGAGTTCTAAGCTGTATTTCTCTAGAAGGAGCTTCCTGTGTTTCAGATATCAATAGGGAGTATTTGCATTGTGAAAGTCAGGAAAACAGCACGAACCTTTATTGGTAGTCTTGGACTGATACCAAAGTGCCAAGTAAGAAATGTTTTTAGTTTTGAACTTGGCCTTCCATTCATCTGACAATGGGTCAGGAAGAACCAGCAGTTGTATACAAAGTGCTGGAATTGGAATTTAAAGTTAAAATCAAATACTTTGGTAGGAAGTGACTTAAGTCCAATATTCAAACATGTCTAAAATGTGCAGAACATTGCATAGATTTTAAATGGAAGTGGGGAGGGACATGCATCCTGTTTTTCCCAGAACAATCTCAATTCATGTCGGTTGCCCTAGTATCCTGTCTGCTTCAAGCCACTGACTGTTTCACTTTCGAAATAACATGAATAACCCAGAAAACCCCAGACTGGCCTAAAGGAAGTTATAATCTGATGGGGTCTGGGAAGAGGCTTATGAAAACCATCCCTCTGTACATAAAATACAGTAGAATTTTCCAAGTGTTACGTTAAAAATGACATAAAGCCAATGGGGGTTGGGAAATTAGACAGAAATATATATTTAGTTACTATTAGTGCTGTCATTCTCTACAGTAATAACGACAGTTATCAGAAATAGCGGGATATGTACCGAATATACAGTGAGGTGATGTAGAGAATCCCTGGTTCAGCTCGTCCTGTCCTCTGAAGACCGGAACTTGGTCAGCTACTCTGGGAACAGTATCTAGAGAACAAATACAGTTCTCTTTAGCAGTAATTGAAGAGATCCTTGGACTGAAGGACTCTTGCAAAAGTAACTCCCACTAGTTCCCAAGCCAATGTGTCTACGACAGTTACCATAGCTCCTCATCTTGCTGGTACTTGGTAGAGAAAGAACCATAAGGCCAATTGTGGCAAATGAAATATCAGGTAAATTCAGCTTGGAGACTTCTGGGAAAGATTTGACCAAGAAAGATACTCGGGGGAGAGAAGATCCCAGCTGTTTTTCTAGAAGCCACTGTGTTTCGATGTCATAAATGCAATAGCGGCAGGTAGGAGTCTGGGGACGGGGCTGATACTCTGAGGGGAGCAGAGGGGAATCTCAGCCCTGGCCCCACCAACCCTGGAGCCATATTGCCCTGGCACGGTGGCACCTGACACCTGCTTGAGCGACGGCTTCTGTTGCCAGCAGCCAAAGGCAACATAAATACTTTTAATTATTTATTTAACCATTCGCCTCTTTCTCTCATTCTCGCTCTCTCTGTCATTCTTTCATTCACTGTCACTCTGTCTTTCTCTCTGTCTCTCTCTCTCCCTCCCTCCTTCCTCTTTCCTTCTCTCCCTCTTTCCCTCACCTTCCATCCCTCCTTTCAATATAAAGATTGTCTTGGCTCAGGCTGCCATTATAAAATACCACAGACTTGTAGCTTAAACAGCAGAAACTTATTTTTCACAGTTGTAGAGCTGGCTGCCAGGACCAAGGTGCTCGCTGATTAAGTTCCGGGTGAGGACTCTTCCTGGCTTGCAGACAGCATCTTTCCAACTGTGTCCTCACATAGTCTCTCCTCACCCAATGAGAGAGCTCCTTTTTCCTTTTCTTAGCAGGTCACTAATTCTACCCCGAAGGCCCCACCTTCGTGACCTCATCTCACCTCAGTTTGCTCCCACAGGCCCTACCTCCAAATTCCACCACTTGCAGGATTATTAGC
The DNA here is from genome assembly GCA_004026905.1 of Hystrix cristata. Lineage (NCBI taxonomy): Eukaryota > Metazoa > Chordata > Mammalia > Rodentia > Hystricidae > Hystrix > Hystrix cristata. The sequence continues at coordinate 8,372 of PVJO010024632.1, forward strand.
TTTGCTACACGAGAACTTTGGGAGGACGCCAACTTGCAGTCCAAAGCAGAAGTCCGTTATCTGCCAATTCCTGTCATTCTACAAATAATGTAGAGACGCAGCTACAGAGTTTCATTTAAGGAACATTTTCTCTAGTTTCAATACCATAATGAGGATGGCGACAATTAATTGGAATGACTGATACTTGCTGAGGGCTTATTACATGCTCTGAGCTGTTTGAGGCCCATCGTACATGTTAACTCTTTAGCTCTTCCTGGGGAGCTGCGTAACATGATGGATCATCCCCATTTCAGAGACCAGAAACCTGTGCCTACGTGCCAGGGCTTCCTTCACTGGCAGAATGTGAATGCAAGTTTAGGCCGTCTGCCTCCAGCACCCACACGTAACCATTCGTTGTTTGCTCCAGAATACTCTCAGGTGGCCCCTGTGGGTCCAGCTTTTACCCCTAGATAACTCGAGGAGGATTTCAGTACTAACTTACCCCCAAAATTGGCCGCAAAATATCGTGCTTTGATTATTTTCACATTGCTCTAGCATATCAATAGTCTTTGGAAACCAAAGATACCCTTTTATTTAATAATGGTATCGTATTTGCTTCAGCCTCAAAGAACGTTTGTGTAACATGAAGTGGACACTGGCTGCGAGTTGCATTTCTTTTTCTAAATGTGTCATCTGTATGCTGCACTGCACCCCACACTGATTAAGTCAGGTTACTCTTCTTCCAATTCTTTGTTGTTGGGAGCCCAACAACAAAGAATTGTTCAAGTCCTCTGCAGAGCTACATCAGACAGTATGAGACCTTTATGAGCAAAAGGTACTAAGTGCAGGGACTCCATAGGGTCTTGGTTGTGACTCTCTTTTTTTTTTTTGTCAAATTCTCTTCCTATTTCCCTTTGTGCAGACTGAGACAGATATTGGTGTGATGGTTGGGAAACGTGTTCCATCGAAAACACATTCCTTTCACTATTTCGTGGAAAGAGCGCTTATTTGGACCCCATGACTTTTGGTGGTAAGCTGACCAATTCTAGGCTGGTTTCATCTCTCAATAGTCTTTATCTGATTATTGAAAGCCTTTTACTTCCTATATTGAACTATTAGATCTCTGGACAGTGGGTACCTGTCCACATCTTCCACCTATTTCACAGCTATTGTAGGAGAAATTGTTCGTGGCTCCAATAAGCTATTTGTTCTTAAGAGTTTAGTGTCTGTTTGCATGTGAAATGCTCTGACCCTGTGGGGGACAGGAAAGACAAGTGGTAAATGACAGCCTTTGGCCTTCACAGAGTACCCGCACATCATAATGTTTAGACAGTTTAGGCTTGTTGGTGTCCTGATGTAATTATTAATAACATCTCTCTGCTCTCCAAATCATCCCAATATGGATAAAAATGTATGTGATCCCCTAGACCTTACAGACCTTAAATAAAGTCAGGGAGGTGGGAGACATGAACAGAAAAAGACAACGATTACAAAGAAGCAATGCCTGATGAATGCCAAATAATGCATGGTCTGTGCTCTTAGTGAGTAAAATCACATTTTAGGAGCAAATAAGGAGGCCTTCGGCTGTCTGGTAAACCGCTTGAAGGTACAATTTAAATTGGTATGTGAAAAGCATGGAGGTTTTAAATGGGTAGTGAAGAAAAGAGGTGGTGCTGTAAACCCTTCACTTGAGACTGCTAAAGTCAGAGTAAATCCTAATTTTTCAACTCAAATAAATACTGGTAAAAATGATTCCCTCCTCTCTTTAAGCAAGCTGATGTTACCAGGCAAATCAGCTGGCAACTTGAGCAGCAAGTAGGCCTACTGAACGTGTGGTTTTTCCAAATGCTCACCACCACATTAATGAGCCATTTGCCTTGCTGACATAATCACTGCCCTGTGGCGACGGAGGGGAATAAAGAGACAAGAGCAGCAGGGGCCTAAGCCCCTGCCCTGCACAGGCGTCCCCAGAAGGCAGCCTGGCCTGACACAATGCTCCAAGACGTAGGATTGCAAGCCCCCTATTTCCTGCTCTGTTGCCTTTCTGACAACCATCCTCTCGGAGCGCACGGGTACAGGGACACTGTGGGAAGGAAAGGCTGAGCAGAAACACGTGTGCCAGGCTTCAAACTCAGTTTTCAAAGGCGCCTTAAAGAAGTGCTACCTATTATTCGAAACATCCACAATGAACAGGACTGTTCATTGTTTACTGCTTTTGAATCTAAGGTGTCAAAGTCACATCCACCTTTCTTTGAGCATCATACCATTAAATTAAATATATATCCCTGTTCTCTTTTCAGAGTTTAATTACATAATCCTTTTTAGATTTCTTTTTAAAAGATTGGAAACTTTCATTCAAATAAAATCTTAGAAATAATGCTGGTTTTATACATGACAGAGCCGGCTAGTTGCTCACCCGATATCCACTCTTGGCTTCGGTTATGGCTTGTATCTAGATGTCTCCCAAAGCCTCGTGCCGTCCCCGGTGGGGCTTTTCAGCTCTGGCTGGATCCGGAGTGTGTGATTCCTGAATTAGTGTACTGATTAGTCTGGCAGAGTTCTGAGTGTGGACAGCGGGTTGGCCCACCCGGGGCGTGAGTGCCACCTGCCCTAAGGAGGAGTAGCCTGGATGGAACAGAAAGGGGCAGAAAGAAGCTGTCGCTTGCTGCTTGCTGTTTGCTGCTCCACTGCTGGCCCCCTGTGCCTGCCTTGTTTTGCCGTGGATTGTTTTTTTGTGGCAAAAAGTGTTATAGCTCAGTGTTCTAGTGTTGCAGCTCTGCGAGATTCCAAGCGCCACTCAGGGAGTCGGAGGACTCAGGTTTACTCACGGCGACAGACCTGGGGGAGTTTTGTGCTCAGGAAACTTGGCCCCGAGTGCAGAAGTCGTGGGGTTTATATAGGGAGTTTGCTTTCTGTTTTGCAGTGTATGGGTGGGGTTACAGAAGGGGAAAGCTACATCCCATCTCTGGTCTGTGGGGTATAGAATGGGGGGGTGGGTTATAAAGGCTTGTGACTAGCGTCAGGTGGGGTCAGCCACCACCTGTTTCCTGACCATTTCTAAAGAGCTGGGGAAGGATTTTAGGACTCTGTCATAACCTAGAGTTTGGGTCCTGGGGCTTTCCCATCCCAGTTTCTCCTCTGTGGTGCCCCCTGCATGCCACCCAGCCTTGGATACGGACGATTATGGACCGAAACCTCTACAAACCGTGAGCCAAAATAAACCTTTCCTTCTTTAAACTTTGGGCGGCGGGTATTTTGTCTCAGCAATGAGAAAAGTAGCTAAGACACCTTCTTTCTTACCAATAAATCCCCAACTTTCCTTTTACCTAAGGGTGCTTATGTGGCACACATTTAGTCAAAAGAAGTTACCATATAATTTCTAAAAAGTCCTTCTAGGAGGTCTAACTCAAAGTGACATACATATTGGGTTCTTTCATTTTCTCTAGCCTGCCTGAATTGTGAACACGAAGGCTGGAGTTCTGGCAGCCTTCTTGAGAGCGTGAGGATGGGGCCGTACCATAAGGATGTGGGAACAGAAAGTCAGAAGAAATTTAAGTACTTGGTATGGTGGGGCTGCTATACCATGCTGCCATTTTGAACTGCCTATTCCTGGACTTGATTATGTGAAAGAAAAAGAATCCCAATTTTCTCATATTAAAATTTATACATTAGTAGAAAAATGGCAAATTGTTAAACTGATAGACATTAATCTGTTGATTGTGAAACTGGCAGTGGGAAATTTCTCTGGCAGACCTAGAGGTGACTTGGGCCAAAGTTTCGCCTATCGTGATGTTTACAATTAACATAAGATACTAAGTAACTTTGCATTAGTGTGGCATTTCTGGAGGTTATAGTAATAAAATGAAGGGCCACCTGTAAATTATTTCATCTTATTAGAATCATGACCATCTGCACTGACCATAGGAAGTTATTTGAATAGAATGAATTTGTTTCTCCCTTATTTTGAGTAGATGTTAGTAAATATTAGCAAGTATTTTTGAGTGTCTCTCATCATTTTATCAGTATTATATCATTTAACCTTGACTAAATATACGAATGTGGGGTGTGGGAGAGAACCCAGGTGCTATATGTTAACCCAGGTGCTACCCAATTCCTGCAGGTACCTTTCACATAGAATATGGTGAGTGCCCTCCAGAATTGTGCAATGTGATAACCCTGAATTAGAGAACACTCCTGTTTTGCTTGTCTAGTGCTACTTTTTTGTTTGTTTGAGACAGGGTCTTGCTGTGTAATTTAGACTGGCCTTGAACTCTTATGTAGCTGAGGCTGGCCTTGAACTCACCAGCCATCCTCCTGCCTCAGCCTCCTGAGTCTAGGACTCCTCTCATCAGGAACTGGGCAGCCCTCATTTGATAGCAATCCCGCACCATCCCTATGGTTAGGTAGACCTGACAATTCCCCTGGACTCCCATCTCAGTTTGATCTTTTGGTTTAGGCTTGGCTTATCCAACCACTCCATTTCCTAGCCACAGTTGGTTCGCAGATGTTCCTGACTAAAGACAGATCAATGAGAGTGTGCTGGGATGTGTGGTGGAACTAAGTGATTCTTCCTTTGGTTCCTGAGGACAAAGCGCATGTAAGCCTTGAACTGCTGGTGGCTGTGTCATTACCACATAGCAAGAGCTCACATTAAAAGTTATAACATTATTGGACCACCTGGATCCAGTCGTATTGAAGACACTGGGCTTTAAGGAGTCCATTACATTTTTCTCTTAAAAACCTAGTTGATTTCTGTTTCTGTTGTTTGCTATCAAAGAGTTTCAACTAATACAGGTAGCTATTAACATCTCCACGAGGCTCTGACTAATTAAGCAGTATGGCTGAGCTGAGTCAGTAATGGATGAAAACAAGCTTCTAAAACAAGGCAATCTGGTACTCACATCTATCTTCTTTTCATTACACTGCGCTTCCTCCCCAAACCAACAAAAATCAGTCACAATCGATGGAAATCATGTTGATTTGTCATTAGGCTTTCTAGCACACGATATCATTTCTACATAGTTTCCATGTTCCAAAATTTTATGCTAATTCCAACTAGTACATTTATGAAGCAGAGTCATCACTCTTTGTTATGGAAATATTTTCATACTTACAAAGCTTTAGAGAATATTTCAATGAGCCTTGTCAAAAAAATTCTTTTTAAATACCTATGAGATCCATAGATTGAGATTGATGTCCCATAAGAAAAGTAAAAAGTGAAATAAGTCATACGTTTTCAAGTCCCTGTATTCCAGGACAGAGAAATAAGTGTCATAACACCAACAGTGATAAAGTATTATGGGAAAGGGATAGTGTTGGAGTTAGGAATGAAAATTATACAGTGCTAAATGAGAAGCAATATGACCAGGACATCCTGGGGCACTTGACTAGAACTTTCTGCATAAGGAAAATGCTCTGTATCTTCTTTGTTTAATGTGGTAGATACTAAACACATGTAGCTATTGGACACTTAAAATGTAGCTAATTCAACTGAAGAACTCTACAGCCAATGGCCACCATATTGGCAGGTGTAGTTCTAGATAAATAAATAATTACCTAACACAGCAACTGTATGGAATGGGAAAAATGGCAAAGAAAAAAAAAAGATATCTGAGAAAGGTGACTGGGTTCAGATCATAAAAGATGCTAAACAACATTGACTCTGGGCTTTGCTTTCGGCCAGTGGACAGCAGGTTGCTTCTGACCTAGGAAGTGATGTGTTCAGCTCTGTGCTATGGGAACATTAAGCTGGCAGCTGAGGACATGTAGAGTACAGAAGTGGAGATGCCACAGATGAGACCACAGGGAGAGGCCAGACACGTTAACGGTAGCCTGAACTAAGATAGTGAAAGAGAAAATGTAGTAAAAAGACAAACGTGAAATACATCATGAAAGTACATGGAGACAAAAGCACTAAGAACTGATTGGAAGAGTTGAAGAGCAAAGAAGAGAAACACATTTTGGAAAACAAAAGATAGAAGAGAAATTAGAAATAAATTTGGCACTATACTCACCTGCTGTAGAGAGATATTTTAAGTTTTTTGATCTTTAAGATCTTTTTGGTTAAATTGTAATGTTACAGATACATTTATAAAATTAAAGCAAAATGCTGGAAGATGCAGTAGATATTTGGGAATTATCTGCAGGTGGATCAGGAGGCAGTGAACAATAGCCCTCAGGCCAAATATGGCTTACTGCTTGTTTTGTGAGTTAAGTTCTATTGGAGTATGGTTTCCCTCACTGGTTTACATTTTATCTATACTGTTTGAAGAATAAAATGAAAAGTTGAATAGTACGTCAGGCTGTTATGGCAACAAAACTGAAATTACTCATATTTACTATCAAGTCCTTTGTCGAGTAGAATACATTTGCTGACTCTGATACTGTCTTAGTTACTTTTTTCGTTGCTGAGACAAAATATCTGACATCTACACGCTAAAGGAGGAAAGATTTATTTTAGCTCACAGTTTGTAGGAGTTTCAGTCCATCGTCACCTGGCTCCAAGGCAGGGTGTCACGGAAGGGGGATATCCCAGAGAAGAAAAAGTCCATGGCAGGCATGCAGGAGGTGGCACCAGCAGCAAAGCAGGATTCTCTTTCCCTTTATTCCCATCCAGGTTACAAACCTTTTGGGTCCACACCCAAGGTGGGACTTCCTATTATCCACACTAAGAACTATGCTAAACCAATCAGTGGATTAATTTAGTACCACACAGCCTTAATCCCAGTGTCACACATCCTAGATCCAGCCAGCTCCTCAAAGCCCCACCTATGAGGCTTTGGGAGGACATCTAGATACAAGCCATAACATATACAGATGATAGAAACCATCAGAATGCATGAGATCTTAATAATTTTCATATAGGAACTTCTATAATTCAACGGAACTCAATAGCATACCCCACCATTATTATTAAATTGACACATTGTAATGTATTAATTATATTCAGAATAAAAATATGGAGATCGTCCATGACCCTAAAATATCTCTTGGATCACTAAGAAAAGAATAAATTATTCTCCATATAAAAACATTACTAAATATGTTGTATTTTTGTCTAGCTATTTGGAAAGTGATATTCCTTTCATGACTTATCTTTGATTCCTTATTAACTGTAGTATTTTATGAAAGACAACACTTCATTCTCTGCCTTAAGTCAAGTGATACATATTTTAAACTTCAAACTCAAACTTGTGTGTTCAGAGAGGTATGGAAGCTGTTTCTATCCTAAAGGGAGTATATATTTAAGTGTTAGAAAGGTCTTAGTCAATTTAAGCTGCTAAAACTGGAAGTCATAAACTTGGTGGGTCGTAAGCAACAAGAATTTATTTCTCACATTTCTAAGGATTGAATAGCCCTAACTCACATCACCAACAGATCAGTGCTGACTGATGCAGACTCTCTTTCTGGTTCAGAGAATGCTTCATTCTTGCCCACATGGCAGAGGGGCAGGAAGATTGCTGGGACGTAATTTAATCACCTTCCAAAGTATCACCTCCTGATACTATCACCTCAGTGTTTTGCACCACCTAAATTTGGCAAAACATTAAAATAACTGCACATGAAGAAAACTAATGTGCTTTGTTTCCTAAAATATTTGAAAAGGGGTGTAAGAGAGTACTTTTAAACAGACTAAAATATTTATACAATTCAATAACTCCCTAAAGAATATCCTTCACTGATCAGACCTTACTCTGCAGTTAGAACATGTCTCAGCATAGATAGTCTCTCAATACCACAATTATGGTCAACAGAGAAAAGTTAATAAAGGTCATCAAAACTGTCAAATTTACTATTTTGTAGGGCAATTTTAAAGAAGACTATAGGCAGTTTTGTGGAAAAAAATGGTAAAGTCATAGGCAGAGCACAGAGGACTTTTAGGATGGTAAAATGACTGTGTGTGCTATTATAATGGGAGATACATGTCATTACAGATTCGTCCAAACCTGTAGGATGTACAATGTCTGGGAGGACTCCTCCCGTGAACGACGACTGTGAGGGATCTGTGTCAATGCAGGTTCATCAGCGGGAAAAAACCGGCCTCTCTTGACTGGGGTCTGATAATGGAGGAGCTTACCCACGTGAGAGGTCAGAGGGTCTATGAAAACCTCTGCCTAGTGCTCAATACTGCTAGGAATCCAACACTTTTCCTAAAGTCCACTTAAAATATCTTTCAAAAAATTTCAAGTGTCATGATATTAGACATAGATATAGCTTCTGAAGATTATATTACATAAACAGGTACCGAAACTCTGCAATCTCTTATATTTTTAATATTCGAGAAAACAACATAAAGTTTTTTTTTACATACATGCACACACAGAGACACATATCAATTCTAAATTTTTACAAATACAGTTAATTAGAATCTAGAAGAGGAACATGCTCCTTTATTTTCTTATACGCCATTTCCGATATCACACACTATAGTTGATTAACTGAAAAAATGCCAGATGACATGCAGACATTCTTGTCCTCAAATTAAAGGAAAGCAGAACCTCACCCTCCTCCCTGCCCCATTTCCTTGCTTGAGATGAGACTTGTGAAAACATTATTATAAGTCAAGATCATTGCTAGGTAGAAATTCTTGGATTCAATAAAGTAAGTTGCATATCAGGATTAAGTTTGTTGCTGAACCAATTTTTGCTAGTCACTGCCTTTTCCTTCCTCCGGCTTCCCAGCAAATGAGCTAAGAATGCTGAGCATTAATGGGCTGGCCCCCTCGTCTCCCTGTAATACATTGTCTGGCCGCTTACTGAAATGCACGTCATTGTCTTGCGGGAGCTGCCGTGACTTGTTTGTTGTTGGTGTGCAAACAGTGCAGCTGTTGCCTCAGCATGTTAGGGGCACCTCTCTGATCATGCCGGACCAGCCTTGCTCTTTATTATTGTCAGTGTGTTCTCTTTCATTTGCGCTAAGCCTTCAAATCAGCCTCTTTCCAAAAACAGACTAGATCAGCAGTGAGAGAGAGTATGTCACGTCTAAATTGCTGAGGAGAATCTGGACAGGACTGGATAGAGTTTCACAGAAGACTGGAAGTGGTATCAGGTAGGAAAAAACTGTGAGTTAATATTGAGGGCAATCATCCATTACCAGCCTGCTCTCACTCCCCCTTTTAAGAGTAAGGAAGTAACTGATTGTAATCATGGCCGCTTGGTCACCAAGGCTCACGGTGCACCCAGATAGGCATGGTTTTCAATGTTCTTTCTTATCTCCTAGAGTCCTCATCACATCCGTAAGTGGTATTTCCCTTTCGTGGGATTAAATTGAAAAATGCCCTAAAAGTTCTTAGCAGCGCCCGATGGTGTATAAAGAAATGTTAGCTTATTATCGTTACTATCATCAGTGAAGGTTCATCAGTGTGCTGGGGTTATAAAGCTGAGTCTTCTGAATGTGACAGGTCGAGGTAGACTCTTTTCTCCTGCGGAAAAACGCAAAGGGTGAAATTGTAAACTCTTGTGAGTTTGCATTTCTTTATTTTAGTGACTAAGAGTCTCAACCAGTGAAGGAAAGACAAAAGAAATTTCTCAACACTAATCCTAGTCAGACATCCTGATAGTGATTGTATATAACTTGCCTGGGCCAACAGACCCAAACTCTAATACTGACATTTTTGCTCTTTAACCAGAGACTTAATTTCCACTGGCCAAGGATGGATTGGAATGACTGCAAACATCAGAAATGTTTCAGTCAAGCAGAAGTGAGCCATGTTGGGTGTTGTACAGGAAATTCAGGCATTAATTAAATGCCCTTTAATACCAGTTCTCACTCACAATTTACAATGATCAGAACACGTACTGATAATACTTTTTCAAAGGGAAGGTTCTACCCTGTATTGGCAAAAGTTGTAATGAAAAGCAAGTGAAAATTTTTAGAAGTAGAACCCTAACCTTTTATTTAGGAAAGAAATTTTAACTTTGCAAGAAAAATGCCTTAGAAATAAACATTAACAAGTGAAACATCACCAGGCATGAGGGTGCATGCCTGGAATCCCAGCCCACAGGAAGCTGAGGCAGGAGGCCAGTGTGGGCTGCACAGTGAGATTCTGTCTCAAAGAAAAAAAAAAAGTGTCTGCAGTTGAAATGGGCAAGAAGTATGATGGAGGAGTGTGATTGAGTCGAGGGTGTTGGCACGAAGCAATGATAACTACGATTAAAACTTGGCTTTGACCGCAGCTCACTGCGTTACCTTGGGAAGGTTTCCTCTTCCTGTGTGCATTTGTGCCTCGATAAAATAAAACGCCTTATTTGAGTTGTTATGAGGATTATATACGATTTCACATTTAAAGTGCTTGGAACATGGTAGGCACGACTAAGCAATGATTATAATGATAATAGTAACAGAGCATTACAGTTTGAATCTTAAAGGTCCCCCAAAGGCTTGATGTTAAACGCTTAGTTCCTGATATACCAGCGTTCAGAGATGGAAATGTTGGGAATGGATTGGATCATGAGACTGGATCACCAGTTGATGAATTCAGTAGTTTAAATGTGCAGGTAGGAGGTGGTGAAAACTTCCGGAGATGGGACCCAGCTGGAGGACAGATCACTGGAGGTATGCCCTCAAAGGGTATATTTTGTCTCTGGTCCCTTCCTGTCTCACTCTGTCTGCTGCCATGAGGTGAGCAGTCACCTTCCACACAGAGAGGTCAGTTAAACATTCCTTATGTGGAAGGCGTTGCAAGTGATACTTCTGCCTAGGGAGCCCCACAGAACCTTTAATGAACGGAAGCATAGAAAATAGATCCAAGCAGAACCAGATGCATAGTCAGTAGAAGCACCATTCGCAATAGGAAATAACCAGCATTTGAGTTTCCCAAGTGTCCTAGTCACTGTCCCATCACTGCAACATAATACTTGACACCCACAACTCATGCGAGGAGAGGTTCATTTGGTTCAGTCCAGAGTTGGCTGGCTTCAATTTAGAAATGCATGTGCCGGGGCCTGGCAGATGAAAACAGCTCATCTCAGGACAGCCAGGAAGCAAAGAGACAAGGGAGAGTGGGGGACGAAAACATACCCTTCCGGCTTACATCCCCAGTGACCCACCTCCAACCAGGCCCCACCTCCTAACAGCACGTTTAGTTCTTGTGCTCATCAATGGACCCATCTCCTCAAGAGTACAGCACCTTCATCATCCAATCACCTTCCACACAGATGAGATTTGGGGGGACAATTAGGATCTAAACCACAGCACCAAAGAAGGTGAGAGTCGTGAACTTACAAATGCAAATTCCATGGAATCCAGAAATAATCGGTAAAGTGGAAATGGTCAGAAACAAGGAACCAGCCGCTTCAATCAATCTAGAAAATCATGTGACGCACAGAGGACAAACATTGGGAAATGCAAAATCATGAGATGGGAAGTTAAAGTTTCCAGATCACAAAAGGCTGAGAAATGACCAGCTCCCCACTGAGGTGGAAGTTAGCACTAGACCCACACTTTCGTTTCTTATTACATAATTAACTTCTAATGGTTTCTCATTCTTGTTCAGTGGTATACCCAGTCATTCTCAGTTATTCAGTTCATTAAAAATCCCTCTAGTGTTTTTAATTATACCTGGCATAAGTGAACCCCCAAATGACAATTTTAATGACAGTGTGTCGATAGAACTAGTAAGCACTACATTTTAGTACAGCCTTATTTAACTGATGTCTAATCCTGTCTGGGTGGGCTAGTGACTACATTTTATGTCAGTTTTCTCCTTTTACCTTAACACTACTCTTGTGACTAGGTAAGAGATGTGTTATCACACAGTTTTACAGAAAGAATAATTGGGCACATTTGAAACTAAAGTTCACAGAGTTAACGTTAGAACGGAGAGTAAAACCCAGCCCAACTCAAGTAAAACCAAATCCCAGGACTTCTTGTTTTCCTACACTGCCCTCTAAGAAATACTTTTGTGAACAGTATATTTTTATTTCCTCCTGGTTTCCAAATATTACATTTTAAAATCCAATTTGAATTTCAGTCTACTACATGTTGTCTATGGAATCTGAGTTGTGATAAACTTTGTGATATTTCTCAGGTTCCAGAAACTATATATAGTCCAAGAGGAAAGTCTGAATGGAAATGATAGATGTGTTGGATGGTTTGGGTCTTCTACAATATTTATTTCATACAAGGAAATGCTTTAGAATTATACAGTAACCTAACATACTACAGAAAACACCAATGTCAACGGTCCTCTACTATGAAATTAGAGCTGAAATTTAAAACAAGCCTACCCCTAAATTTTCTATGCTTAACATTTATTGAAGCAGCCGTATTTAATTACATTGTGAAGATTGCTACTCATTTTGTTAAACTCAAATCACACACACACACCACACACACACACACACACACACACACACACACACACACACACACAGAGCACTCATAGCCAGACAGGCTAAGAAATATATGTGTAATACAGTTTTCACAAGTTTTGTGTGAAAATGTTCTCCTTTGCTTGGTGGAGATTTTGAATTCACAGACACTGGCAATTGCAGATATATCCACGTTCACAGGTCACTAGAGCCACCCTACGCCCCAGTGTCTTCTGTTTATCTTTTCAGATCTTACAGGGAGAAGGAAGAAGCTGCTCTATTGCCATATTCGGCAATCCGAATCTCACATTTTGAACCAGTTGCCCCGTAAAGTATTGTAGAGCTGACTGAGGAAGGTTAGAGTGGGTTCTGCTTCATCCCTTAGCCATCCCTTACTGTGACAAGTGTGAAGCCCTGAATGAGTAAGCCAGGCGCCTGGCATGGACCGATCATTTCAGACATGGAGCAGTGAGTGTGTGTCAACAAGCAAAGCTCTTTGATGTCCTTCATGCAGCACTTGCCTTTTTTTCCATGCTGGGGATCGAACCCAGGGCCTTTTGTATACTAGACAAGTACAATCCACCCACGAGCTACACTTCCAGTCTCCCTCTGAATTGCCTTTAATGGTGCTGTAGTGGAACAGCGGCTTTAAACAATTTACTGAATTTTCCAGTGAGGAGCAATGTTAGGGATGATGGAGTCTCATTCCCATCGTTTTTTGGAAATGGTAGCACAGAGGAGTGGCATACTTTTCCAAGCCAGCCACACAACTGCTAGTAACAACTGGAACAAGAAAAACCAAATTTGCTGATGCCTTTTGCTTCAAAGTCTGCCTTTCTTGCCCAGTCAAACAAAAGACTTAGCTGCTGTGGTCACTGAATTAAGCAGCTGTTTTCACTGAAGTGCTGTGATAAATTCAAGTTCCTGCTACCAGGGTTCATTTTTCAGGCGAGTTTCAATCCTGATGAAGACTCAAAGCTGACTGCTTTGGATTTAAGTCTTTCTAGATTTCTTGGACTGTGCTTTCATCTGGCTCAACCTCAAAATAAAGAACTCCAGAACATTTTATTCCTTAAAAAATACAATTAGGAACACTCTATAAATGTATAGTCTTGTGTAATTGTAGGAATTTTGCTATTAGATCCTTTCAGCCAAAGATGATTTTATTACGTAGACTTGAATGGAAGACATGTAAATGGAAATAAAATATTTTTAAAACACCAAGAAAGAACAACCACTGCAGAGAAGGGTAGAACATCTACACTCTGTAAGTGATGGGTTTTGACTAATACTTAATGTTACTTGGAACACCGAATGATGGAATTCAAGGAGGAAATAGCCAGCATTACTTTACAGTTTCTCAAACACACCAGGAGAAAATGTACCAAGAAGCAGGCACACTGTCAATCATCATAAAATATCTTACAGTTTTCTTTCAGTTGCAGGACAAGGGAATTTGTATCAACAAAAATGGGAACTAGAATGCAAAGACCGATACTGTTTTCTGTAGCTCCTGGCCTCGTGTTTTAAAAATTACGAAGTACTCTTTTTAATCATCAACATAGTGATGAAGGAATCATCAATTTCATGATGTAGGAATTGATCCTGAAGTTGATTAAACAAAGGCATTTATAAAAGCATGTCAGGCTGATGTGAAAGAAGAAATTAAGATCATCAATATGTTTATCATTAAAGTCTGCTGTGTCTATGCTTCAGTTATAGCCACACTGATTGAGTTTTTGTTTAATCTGCTATTTGCAACAGCAAGTTCTTTCTCTGTTTGATGCCAAGTTCCTTTTAGGAGTTCCATGTGACTTTCATTAGCATTTTTGGCTTCAAAAGTACCTCTAATGACCCATTTGTAGTTTTTCTAAGAGTGCTCAAAAAATTAGGCTGTGACAGTTATCCAAAACATAATTTGTTATGCTGTTTAATTATTTAATGCACTGTTTAAAAATTTAAATGTGGCCTCTGGTTGGTTGGTTGATGTGGTCCCATTAAGGTGGATTTGAAGCTCCTTCAAGACTATAATTATCTCCTGAGTCCTTCATGGTTTGAATTTATAAATTAGATTGTGTTCTAATAAAATGCTAATTCAAAAATGTCAACTTCAATGTTTTTAAGAGTATTTCTTTAAAATATTATTAAACACCTACATCTTTATAAAAAACTGCTAAATGAAAGAAATTGCCTGAAATATCCTGCTAAAGTGTTCTAATTCATAGAGTGCTACCTTATTATATTATGTTCATTCTCATATACATTTCGTTTCTAAATTCACAAGACAAAATAAGATTATTTTTACAAAAATATTGCGTTGATCATTAAACTGGCATATCTTCTTAATAACGATGGATCTTGAGGCAAACCCTACGGGTAACTCTTAGCCTCTTCAATAAATGACTGTTGAATATCATGACAAACTTCATACTCTATTTACAGTTGAAAAATAAAGTTAGCTTTCCCTGGAAGATATTTTCAAAGTTTGCCTTTTTAGCATGGAAAGAACTGGAGGACACTATAATATGTTAAGTGAAATCATCCAGACCCAGAAAGAAAATACTGAATGTGGTCACTCATATGTGGAAGCTACAGTTGTTGATTTCATAGAGGTAGAGAATACTACAGGGGTCACGAGAGGCTGTGGAGGGAGAAAAGAGGCAGAGTGGGAGACTGGATCATGGGTACTAATACATGAGTTGGGATATAAATAATGTGGCAAATGTTTAAATAAAATTTCAAAAATTATTACAGTAAAAGACACATGGTCCCTATCAAAATACTCCCCTTCGCTTCAAACACGCTTACGATTCTCGCCACTTCCTGAAACAGGTCTGTAAATCTTTCTTGAGTGGTTTTATAAGGTGTGATCAAAAGTACAGTGTGAGTGCTGCTGCCCAAGTACTGTCCAGAAAGGCAGGTTTATAAAACCATTACGATGTGTCTCAACCACCTATTCACAGGATCTGGGACTGTGAGGTGTGTGGTGTTTCCCCGAGTCAAAATGACTGAGAAAAGTAAAGGTTTCGAGTTGACTCAGAGCAAGGAGACAGCCAGGACAGGTCAACTGAAGACACTCATGAAGGAGGGCTTCCAGAAGTGCTTCAGCACATAGCAAGAACCACGGGATAGCTGTGTTCGAAGTGAGGGGAAGAATTTTGAGGGGGATTAATGCCAATGCGTCTTTTATCGTAATTTTTTAAAAACATAAACATTCACCATTGTTTCTGATCAGGCTTCATACGGGTCAGAGGAATAAGTTCCAGTGTTCTACAGCACAGCAGGGTGACTCTAGTTTATAACTATTTGTTACCTATTTTATGAAGAGCTAAAGTTGCCAACACAAAGAAATGATAAATGTTTAAGGACATAAAAATGCTAATTATGCTGAATTGATCCTTACACCTAGTAC
>PVJO010024633.1:0-24072 GCA_004026905.1 Hystrix cristata
AAAAAAAAAAACACGGATGAAGATTGACTCACCATGTTTGGTATCTTTGCCCATTCTGCCTTGTGAGATTGATCCCAAACATTTTCAACAGTAATCTCATTGTTATTGCAGTCAACTTTTAATTATCCCAGTTAATGGAAGAGACTATTAACAGAGATAACACAATTAATGAAATAATTTGTCCAAGTCTTTCTGCACTTCTACTCTACTACTTTAGTTCTAGAAACCTCAGGGAATCCAACCAATGCCCATAAGAAGGAGAGACAAAGAGTAGTGAATTCTGATCTTTCTTTCTTGCCCTGCTTGATATAACTCTCCAAGGGACTTTCTTTGTGTAATTGTCATAGAAGCCTGTGGGAGCTAATTCAAGCTCCGATTCACTCTGATTCCAAAAGTATTCTTTAAAGGATCATGCTGGTGAAATGAAAGAATATAAACCAATGAACATCATGGGCTGTAGTGAAAAAGATACAGCCGATGAAATGACAAGCAGACAGGGGCATGAGGCATGAAAGGGTTGGTTTCTCTAAGATCATATAACAGAGCTGATACCAGAACCCAGGTCTAGATTTTTCTTTCCTCTTACAGATTTATAATACGTTAGGGACAATTATATATAGGTTTCATAATTGCTCGACAAAACTTAAGAAATTTTTCTATGCTCTTATTCTATGCCAGGTGGTTTGGGGAAATTTACTTGACATACATGATGACTGGTTTTCAAATCCTTAAAAATGACACTATTCAATTAGATAATGTATTTAAGGTACTCAGATGAAAACATTTAAAAAAATTCATGATAGGATGGTAATGTAACTCTCAGGCTATTTGTCTGTGGTTCCCTTACCTCAGCAAGACTCTAAATCTGACAGTGTGGCATCAAAACAACTGCATCTTTTCAGAATCACATTGCACAATAGACTCAAACACCATCTCATACCAAAAATGCAGATTGACCTAAGCTATAGCGCCTGCTAAATGCTGTTTGCTGTGCAAATACTTTTAGAGACAGTGTTAATGGGGAACTTTTGTTTTGTAGAAAAAAATGTTTGCAGGACTGCAAGCTATCAAAATCACAGTGTACTCTTTTCCAAAGCTCTATCTTCTAATCAAGCTGATTTTCTCTTGCCTCTGTATTGAAATGACAAGCACATGTCGTTCCTGGTTGTTTGGCACCTCTTGTGAGTTTTTTCTGCATGTCAAAATGACAGACTCTTAATTATCAGGGCTACTTGCTCCTTTCTTTGTAGCAATGCATCATGATATTTTCATTCTCATGTCATTCTTCCCAGGCCATTATTTAGTGTTCAATCAGAAGCGAGGATGCAGGGCTACACTCAAGAGCTTTTACATTGTGGCTTTGCAGGTTTTTTCAAGCAGTTAAATATAAGTAATTCATTCCTCTGTAAGTCCTACGTTACATTTTGTGTATTTTTTAAAAAGATTATTATCATCTCTATCATGACCAGGTTAGCTGGGTTTAGGGTCTATCCTTTTAAATCTGGAGCCTGTAGGGACCTAAATGATAGTGTATATGGGACACAAAAGTGTAATTCGATTGTAGGTGTTCAATGAAGCAAGGTGAAGAGCATTCACAACGACTCCAGGTGCCAGGCAGGGTAGTGTGTGGATGCATTTCTTGTTAAGCATTTACATTATTGATGTTTCTAAGGTTGCCTGCAAGAATCCATTCACTCAAGGCTGCTTACTTGATTAAAATGAACTCAGTTTATTCTAGTATGTCCTATGCTATTTGTGAGGAAAATAGTTTCTTTTTGACTTGTTATCAAGCACCTCTTACTGATCTGATCTTTGGAGATTTACTTCAATTAAATGAATTTGCTTTTCATGAGATAATGCAGCAGATCTAAGCATTTTCAATGGACTTTGACTTAAAGAACTATTCATCTGTGAATTGCTTTATCCATTTCATTTTTAGATTTTCAAATAATATTTCAAAGCTAGAAATGCCTTAGGGATCCAAATGCAAAAACAATGGCATTGAATTCTTTCAAACACTCAGTAGCAATGTGATCCACATGTTCCAAAAGGGCATGGGTTCACTGAGAGGGCCAGCTAGGAAAAGTCCCTTGTGTAAGACGAACAGCGTATCTGATATTTGCCTTCTTTCCAAATTGAATTAATCCAAAATTCTGAAGTCAAAGAATCTGAACATTTTAAAGGATCTTGATATATTTTGTCATTTTTTTTTCTAAAAATTGTATTGGTCGATACTCCTATAAGCAATATAAGAAAGTGCCGTTCTCATCTCTCCCTTGCCAACAAAGGGTTAGATCGTACTTTTAGGTTTTTGTTAGTTTGTTAATTTGATAATTGAAAAGTAACATTTTATTATAATTTCAATTTAAACTCATTTGAATATGACCAAGGACCAAGGGTTATTTTATCCATAGTAACAATTCATACTTCTTGTTATGTGAATGTTCTTTTAGTTTACATTGTTTCTTTTGCATATTCTGCCCAAGTGAAGCTCTGCTTATTCTAAGGAGCAGAAATTCTCACTATTATCCCTTCTTGGGACTCCCCCAAACCAAAATCAAACATCAGAGGGATAAAGAAGGGAGCCAGGAATTCCAGGTCCCAGTTCCCCAGACCCTCAATCAGAAAGCTGTCTTCTCCACAGCTCTACCACCTCTGAAGCTGTGCATGCCCACTTCCGCGTCCTTAGGGGGGTCTGCCTATAATTTCTCTGCCCTTTAAGGGTCATCACTTTCTTTTGGTTTTAAGCAATTTAAATGCCCTAAAAGCAACATATATTAGATAGGAGATAGGTTACAGAACAGACAGAGCCTAGAACAATATTTCTGCAATTAGAATTATGTGGAGAAGAGAAGAAAAATGAACAAGGCAATAATGTGCTAAAGGAGAAGTGAGAACACTGCATTATTTCTGAGGGTGGCGATTTAGCATCTTAAATCATGTTTCTCAATGAGCTAGAATTAGAAAGTATCAGCAAGCCAAACTGTTGAATTCCTTAGCTTGGCAAATTATATTTTTAATTATTCTCCAATACGCATAGAGTTTTTGTTGATCACCGTTTTATATCTCGTGCGATTTCAAGAGGACTACCTTATTTTCTGCAAATAACTCTTGAGAAACAGTCTACTCTAAAACCAGTACTCAGAGTTTGAGATTTAAATATTTCATCAGTTTGTCAATCTTTTTTATTTATGTATTTGTATTAGTATACCTTTGCAGTACATAATGGTACATTTATCATGAGGAATTGATACACGTCCATAATACATTTTAATTCTTTATTTTCCTCCCCTAACCCTCTCTTCTCTCCCTACTCCTTCCAACTTTTGGTCCCCTTTCCATTTGCAAAGCTATGTTTTCATTTTTTTTTCCTCCATCCCTCTTTCTTTCTTTCCATCCCCCTTTCCTCCCCCCATCCCTTCTTCCCCAATTCATGTGAAAAATGTCTCTCTACTCCCTATTCATCTATCTTCTATGTTGCTGCATATATATATATACAGTTTCTCATATTACAGAAATCATAATGTACAAACTTATGTGTATGATTCATTTCACTTACTATTATGGTCTCAAGTTACATCCATTTACCTATGACTGCCTCAAATTTAGCTTTTTTGTAGTAGAGTAGTACTTATTGTTTACAAATACCACAAGTTTATAGCTGCACAATTCTTAATAGCTAAATCTTGGAGATAGCCTATATGCCCATCAACAGATGAATGGGTAAAGAAAATGTACTTATACAAGACTTGTCAATGTTATCTTAATGGCCACTAAAAGCTAAGTGACTCTACTTGGGACAATAATTTTTCTTATTTGATTTTAATTGGCTCAAAGTTAGGCAAATCTACTTTGATTGTCATTTAGAGGGCATCCTTGTCTCACATTTACTATTCTTCGGTAGCATGAGAGCAAAAAGAGATTTGCTTATCTGGAAAAGAGCATTATTTCATCTCAGTAAAATGCAAGGCATCAGGAAAAATCAAGGAAATTAAAAAGTTAAGACTTCATTTGTTGTTTTAAAAGTAATATTTATTTTAATTACTTGCTGTAGATATCTGAGTTGTAGTTACTATAGGGAGATTTTTAGTTAAGACTCTTTGCAGCAGTAAAATAATTTGTGTCTGCACATGAGACATTAAAGAAGTATTGATCAAGATAATTCATGCAGGGCACATTTGACACATCTAAGTTTTGAAACCAAAATAATTCCTTAGCCTGAAATGTATTTTAAGATTCCAGTCAATAACTACGTTTTAATGAATGCAAAAATGTCAATTGTGACATTTTTATCATTAATAAAAGTTAGTCCATTCTCTCAAACATTTGATGGAAGGGTTGGGAGATGATGGTAAATATTACTGAATTGATTAATAAATTCAGCTTTAAGTAGGTTTATCTAGAGTCTGGGATTCTGAAATGATTCTGAGCTCTGGCATTGTCAGATACAAATGAAATGTATCCCTGTTTGGAATTCTATGATATGGCACTAATAATTATTGCCTCAGTTAATTTTGTTTTAAAGGTTTAATACACAGTGTACTACAGACTCAAGGGAACTGCTCTATCTGCTGACTAGAAGGGATATCACAGGACTCCCTCGTCATTCCTATTTACCAGTATGTTCTGCACTATCAGATATCAGACCCCTAGAGCTTGTCAGTGATTCATTTGCTATAATTTTAGGTAGACAAATCATGCAATTTGCTATTTAACAAGCCATAGAAATTAAAAACAAAGTACACCCATTAGGAATTCTCTGTATATTCGATGAACTAATGGAATAAAAGAAGTGGAAGAAAAGAAGTGAATAGTGTTCTTTATTACCAAGGAGCGAAAAGAAAGCATTAGTTTATTCCGGACATGGTTTGATGCCTTCCTTGGCTTGTATTTCCCTGAGATCTGGCTTCAGCCTCTGGAAATAATTATCATCCTTTCTTTCTTTAAAAAGTGTAGATAAGTTGATGAATGAATATTCAGAAAACGGTAACCATTACCGTAGTTGTAATAAGAAGTATATTCAAGTCTAGCCAAATCTTTCTCCTTGCTGTTGGCCTTTGCATTTTTTCCTGGTGCTGTTATTTTCAGGTGGTTACACAATGTGTCCTGATCAAAAGAGTGTTTCATCTGCTTGATTTTGCCTCTAGAAAAGTGCAGATGGCATAATTCTCGTTATGTTGATTGATTTTTAAATTTTTGCCATATGAGGTCGTGGCTTTCTTTTGAGAGCTTCTCATGCCGAAGAAAAGAGGCAGCAGGGATTCAGTGGTGCTAGCCAAAGCGACATCACGAATCTTATTGGAAGATAAAAGAATCAATGACATATTTGAGCAAGAAAAATATCTCTTGGCAAGATTCCTTGACCCTTGTTTTAAAAAGCCAGATGGAAAATGTTCTCCTGCCAGTCTCTCCATTATAATGCTGGAAAGCCACATTGTAAGAGATGTCTAGCAGGGCTCTGTCAGGAGAAATCGCCCTCTCACTCTGTCCTTCCCATACCTGATCTCTGTAGTACTACTAGTTAAGGGGAAAGTAATCTATTATCTTAAAACTGCTTTCGGCACCACCATTTTCTGTCCCAATAAAGAACCACAATTCCAATTGTTTAAGCAAGAAATCTAGAAGCTATGCACGTAAACTCTCTTTTCCTCAGTGATTTCCCTTAATCAATTAAAATATCATGCATAGTGGTTGCAATTCATAAACAGTATCCTAGGTCAACATACTTCTCTCCATTTCTGTTAGCTTTTTTAATCAAAGAAACTATCATTGTTCATGTGGACTAATAGCTTCCTAACTAATCTCTTTTTCCCTCCATGCTTGCATTTCTCTAGCTCCTTATCCATATATCATCTACACCTAGCAAATATGATTCATCCAATGTTTCTCATCTCGATATACATCACCAGTATTCACCCAGTTGTACAAGGGAGAAACCCTAAAGTTTCTCTATGTATACTGCTTCCTCACTAACTCTTGTTTACTGCAAAATATATGACAAACCTACAGTTTTTTGTTTCTTACCACTATTTACCTAGTCTGATCAGATTATTACTTAGGTGGTCTAATTTGATTATTTTGATTTCTGTTAAATTTTTTTATGAGTATATGTTTGTGATACGTAATAATTACTTTTATCATGGGGAATTAGTATAACTAGACATTCCATTTTCATCATTTTAATTTCCCTTTCTCTCGCCACCCTTCTGTCTTCCCTGCCCTGCTCCAGCGTTTTAATTCGAAAGTCTTTTCTCTATTCTTCTGAATATATAACTTGTTCTTCAACAATTCATTCTCCAGATAAAATCCAGACTACTATTTTTAAAATATAAATCTAATTATAAAGAGAAGAATAGTAACTCTGCAATGGAGAAACCCAGAAGAGCCCATCATGCCAAGAGAGTAATGATTGCATCACCGTTGCTAAGAAGGATTGATATCTTGCACCTGCTGATATGTTAAACTGAGAGAGGTACAACATGGTTCTGTGATATTCTTGTTGAAGACGTATACCTTCAATGTAATTTTAAGACAATTGGAAAATGAAGTAGTGTCTTAGTTACTTTCTTCATTGCTGGGATAAAATACCTGGCACCTGTGATTTAAGGAAGGAGATGTTTACTTTGGCTCACAGTTTGTAGAGGTTTCAGCCTGTTGGAAGCAGGAAGCAAGGAGAGAGCAAACAAGATGGAAGGAAATGTACCCTTCTGGGTCAGGCCCCTGCTGATACCCTCCTCTGACCAGCCTTCACCTCCCAACATCACATTTAGCTAAAAAGTCATCAGTGGACTAACACATAATGGATCTAATCTACCAAACTCTTGAAATAAGTCATGAAGCAAAGAAACAATGATAAATTTTCACAGAATGTGAAACAACAGCAGACATGAATATGCAACATAAAATTTGAGGTCCTGAAGCAAACAGAAAAAGGCCTTAGTACTGCAATTGGCGAAATTCAAAGCAGGTTTGTGTAGTATATATTATTGTTATCATGATTAATTTCCTGGATTTTATATCTATAATAATTGTGTGTGATGCTAACTTTAGAGGAAGCTGGGTAAAGGGTGTACAAAACTTCTCCTCTATTTTGCCACTCTTATAATAAAAAAGTTAAAGATATATATATATATATATATAATTTAAAAGTATGAATCAGATTTTGACTATTGGATTAATACTTTTCTGCCATTTCCCAAGACCTGTAAAGAGGCTGGAAAATGAAGAGAAAATATTACAAGAAGGGTATTTTTAATTCATGCCATCTTGAGAGGATGCATCCATCTTAATGTTCAATTCCTTGGCAAGGATTAAATGCAAAATTTATGAAAGGCTTTCACATTATATTGTATACTTCAAGGGGAAAAAAGCCAGAGATGGAATTTTTACCATCTAGCTGGCCAATTGCCCACTGCAGTAGATAGATTTGCCCTGTTTCTTTGGATTTGGCAAGACTCTTTAAGTCCTATTGAAGCTTACCAGGAACAGCAGGACCCAGAATGTCTGGAAAGTGGGAAATTAGATCAAAGTACTCTTCTATTATGGATGCACATTTTTTCCTTTTTTATTCCAGGCTGGGGATTGAATTTAGGGCCGCACATGTTGGGTGGGCTGTCTACCACTGAGCTTACCCTCCAGCCACCTATCCTGATTTTTTTTTTTTTTTTTTTTTTTTGCTTGGGAATGAACCCAGGGGCTTTTGCACTGAGTTATATTCCCAACCCTTTTTAATTTTCTAGTTGTTTGAGACGGGTTCTCACTAAGTCTCTCCGTATCCCAGGATGGGCTTGCACTTATGATCCTCCTGTCTGAGCCTCCCAGATTGCTAGAAGTCCTGGAATCCTTCCACAGGCCTGGCTTGGGTAACTTTAGATACTTTTATGGGATTTAAAATCTTAAAAAGAATGTAATTTAAGTAACTGGATCCACTTACTATTTTCTTTAAGCAACAATTACTGAATAAATTCAGAAAGCAGAGGACAGAGGCAGATCATTTAACCCTATTTGAAATGTGAATTCTTTTATGCAATTATTTTATACAGGAGAATTCCTTCCTAAACACTGTTTAGTTGTTCTAAAAATATCAGAACCTGGTCAGCGTACTTCTCTATCGTAAATGGAAGGAAGGTGGAGGGTGGAGGGCAGAGGCAGACACACTCCCAGAAGAGGACAGAAGGGGTAAAAAATAATGTGATAGAAAGCAGATCCCTTTCTTCTTAACCTGTTCGTACCAGAATCCGTGAAGTTCTACCTCCCTAACTCCAAACCATCCAACACACCAAAGCACTGTGACATGTCCAGTCTACCGGAGATTACTCTCAGAGTCTGTCAGTAAATAGTCATCATTATCCCTCATCTTGCCACATGAAACATTCCCAGGTCTTCTCTGATTTAAGGTACAATAATGCCTGTGTCCCCTGTTCCCCTGGCAGAGTCTGGGATTTATGTTTAGGGAACCCTGACTTCTTGGAAGATAATAAAGAAACAATTTGTCAACTAACTGCCTGACAAGTGTGCCGAAAAGAAGGCAGCAGGGGCCTCCATTCCAGCTCTCAGAATGCAGGTGCGCCTTACAATGCTGCCTGGAGAAAATTCAGGTGAATGGCGCAGCAACTGGTTGAAAGTATATAAAAATCCTAATATGTCTTCCTTCCTGGAGCAGCATCTATACTTCAGGTACAGCACTTGGGGGTCAGAGGAGGAGGGAGCCAACTCCTAAGACCTGCTGATTTATAAATGTTTATAAGAGAACAGATACGTTGTTCTTGGAACCAAACAAATGTACTTTTAATCATGTAGATGGGAACTTTCTGTTGGCTGTTCTAGTGTTTCCGTAAAGCAGAAATGACAGGCTTCGGAGTAAAATCTCTCCGGCCTCTTCAAGGTGACTCAAGAGCCAATTCCTGTTTTAACCCTTCCTGCTCTGCTCTTTCTCACGGAAGAGTTAGGAATTAAGTGCCAGGCAGTCTTTCATCACATGGATTTCAATGTCAAGGGAGGAATAGGAGAAGCACCCAGCCGTCTACACTGAAAAATGAAGAGATAATACTTTCTATCTAACCAAACTCATGGATGTTGGCAATGCACGTGTGGGAAAATTGTGAATGATACACTATAATGAAGCCCAGTTGTGCCTACTGCCTCTCCTCCTGCCTTATTGGCATAGAGATTTTTGTGAAATAGAAATAATTCAAGTGCATTTTTACATAAATGCTAAATCAATCAATCATTCTGATTAACCCACACTCCCTTCTTACTTACCACACTTGAGTTATGATGATGCCTTTTGGTTTCCCGCCAATCTTCCTGTAACCTTGCAGCCTGTATTCTTGCTACCCCTTGACACCAGGCTCTTCCCATGCTTGTGTTTTACATGGCTACCTCCATCCACATGCACCACTTCCACACTGTGCAATGTCCTGTTCCCCAGCCAGGATCAGTGTAATCTATGAACCATAAGAATTGGATCACGTGTCGCCTGCACGCAAACCTTTGTATGGATTCTTACTGTGGTTAGAATAAAGTTGAACTCCGTACTATTACCTACCAAATGCATCGCATTCTGAACTCTGCCTACCTTGCCAGCCTTCTCCCGAGCCTCTCCCATCTTTGATGAGTACTCCCTCTAGCCTGTTCTCTTCACTCCATCCAGACAATGCTTACTCACCTTTCAGTTTGCAGCCCAAGTACCAATTCTTGAGAATGCTCTTAGGATATTCCTTATCCTGAATCTGGGGGAGGCTCCTCTTGTGTTTACTTCCTTAGGTGCCAATGCATCTCCATCACAGTATGTATCAAACTCTGATGTAATACATGAGGTTCATAACATATACCAGTAAAATATGTGACAATAAAAGCACAGAGACTAGGAGGGGACAAATGATAGCACACTGTTTTAAGGTTCTTAAACTATATATGGGTGAGTGTAATATTACTTGAAAGTGGTTAATGATAACTTTAGAGTGTCCACAACAAAATTTCTAGCTTCTGCTAGGAGACATAAAGTGCTGGAAGGAACAGCACTCCTGACTTTACCATAGTAAAGGGACAGACTGAGCAAACATTAAAAAGAAATAACATTAATTCATCACAATTTCTTCCAGAGAACTGAGCAGGAGGGAACACTTTACAGCTCATTTCATTTTTTATTATTGTTTTGGTGGTTCTGGGGATGGAACCCGGGACCTTATACACGTAAAACAAGCACCATTGCTGACCTGCATCCCCAGCCTCCCCAGTTCCTTCTAATCCTTCTAAGACATGTTTATTATTCCAAGATCAAACTAATCAAAGATATTACAGTAAAACAAAAAACTTATAACAATGCAACTGTTTCCATAATTTGGCAAATCAAATCAGAATATATATGAAAAGGACAATAAATCACCAGAGGATGGAGTTTATCCCAGGAATACAAGGTTGGTTTAATATTTGAAAGTCACCATTGTAATGAAACATATTAACAAACTGAAAGGGAAAATTCTGAGATCATTTCAATACATGCAGGGGGAAGGCGTTTGACCTAATTCAGTATTTTCCTTGTGTAGTTCATTTGAGTGCAGCCCACATACTCTTCTTTAAACCACACCAATAATGCATATCCAAGAGTTTTAATTTGCACTAGGGAATAGAAAATTCAAATAAAGCAACGTGAATGTAACATCCACATGATTTTTATTAATATTTTATACTTGTTTAAAGCTGCATCTAACTTGACAATATCTTTTTTCCTAAAATAACTCACATCAGTAAGGGTTTATGCAGAGCATTCTATTCAGTTTCCATAGAAACAACACTTTTCATAAAGTGAATCTAATAATCCATCAATTTACATAATTAAAATAGTAGCAACTCAAACAGGTTTAGGATCAAAGTTAATTTACTCCTGGCAGCACAGTCGAACAAACAGTAAGAAGCACAAAGATGAGCGGAAACTAGCAGGATAGATGCACAAGTATGCATGTACACTGCACACCAACTAAGGACTGGAAGGTTTCACTGTAAGGATGGAAGAGTTAGGTCGAGAAACTGAATAAGTAAAAGAGAACATTTGTATTATTTCCAATATTATGTTCTTTAAAGTTTTTCCATTTAAAAGTACATCTGTTTTTATTTTGTTTTGATTATGATTTCATTCCGCCTCTTTGTTTCTTATAGCAAAATCATTCTTCGAAAGTGCATTTTTACCTTAGGTCACCATAACATTGGCATTTTTGTTTTGCCGGTAATTTGGCCTGTGAAAGCCTTTTGTTCTTTGCATATCTGCTCAAATTTTCTTCACTAATCCTTCACACTTGAATGACAGTTTAGCGGAATACAGAATTCTATTTTGCGGAATGTTTCCCCTCAGTGGTTTGAAGAAATTATGTGGCTATCTTCTGACATTTATTGTTGCTGATGAGAAGTCTGCTATCAGTCTTAGTGATGCTTCTTCGGAGTTAATCTCTTTTGATGTTCTGCTTGCTTTCAAAAATTTCCATGTGCGCTTCTACCATCTTGAAAAAGTCTATTATTTTTTATGTACTGAAAGTTACAAGCAAGTAGTGAAACAATGATTTGCTACTCAGAGGTGACTTCTTTGTAATGTCTTGGCAATATTTTCCATGTGTTTATAACATATCATAGTCAAGGTCAGACTGCATACTATCATGGCTTGTGTTTGTAGATCATACAGTAACAAAAACTTTTTCATGTTGTTACTGTCTTTTTTGAAATACCATATTAAGAGTGGTAAGTATTCTATATTATAATGTAGTTTAACAATTTTGTTACGTTTAATATTTCATTATGTTCTCATTTTTTTAATAAATAATGCTAAAATAAACAACTTTGCCTATAAACGGTTCATTCTATCCCTATTTCTCTTAACTAGACTTCTAGAATAGGGAACACCTACATTGAGTGGTGTGAATATTTTCAATATTCTTTATACATCATATTATATTGTTTTCCCACGTACATTTCACCAATTCATAGTCTCATCGGTTATGCAACTTCTGCCATGTTATGATGCAGTCGGAAGGTACTAACTGAATGTTGAGTAGATTTTGGAACTGTGAGCCAAATAATGTTCTGTTTTATATATGAAACAAAAAAGTAAATTATCATATGATAGACTTCATCAGAGTTTTATTAGGATAAACTTGTCAGAGTCAACACCAATTTCAAGTTGCATGATCCCCGTGTTTGTTGTCGAACAGTCCACAAAAGACTCATCTATCAGGGATCGTAGCTTAGTGGTGAAGTCATTGCCTAACATGCAGTAGGACCTGGTTTCAATCCTGAGTACCATAGTAAAATACTAATTTTAAAAAGAGATGTAGATAATCATTTTTAGTAACAGGACTGGCAAGGAAAATTCTGCTGTGTGAACTTGACTTACTTCATAGTAGCTGCCAAGTTCACATGATTCAGGAAAATTCTGGGTTTTTGTCAAGTATCACTGGAAAAATAGCAGGGCTTGATAAGTGACGTCTATCACAGCTAGATGTGTGTGTGCGTGTGAGTGTGTGTGTGTGAGTATGTGCGTGTGTGTGTGTGTCTGTGTGTGTGCTCTTGTGTGTTAGGACCAAAATTATATATCATCTATTTCGCAATGAGTTAACCAAACTAACCTTAAAATACAGCCTCCTATAAAGTCTATATAACTATAATTTTTGCTCAATTGTATATTCAGAAGGCTAGCATATCATGCCTTGTCTGTTACGTGGCAGTTATAATGTGGTCAGCACATGTCAAATGGATACTTAAACTCACAAAGCTATGCCTAGTAAATACCCTTAGAACAATCGATGCAATTCAGAATATGAGAGAATATGAATTTAAAGTGTGTTCATGAACACGAGTAAGTGAAAACCTTGATGTTCTGAACATTCTCCTTATTTTATAATCCCAACATAAAACAACTTTAAATTTCACTTGAGTTCCTAAGGATAGTGAATCATCTAATTGAGTAATGTGCCAGTAAGTAGAAGTTGTTACTCCTTTAATGTTACATACAATTAGAAAAATATTCACCTTACATAATATTTTCCAAATACTTATTTCATGCTTAGAAATATAGTTTTATATACTTCTGTGTTTTGAAACCATGATAAATAACATTTAACTATTCGGTGTTACCAATAGGGGCACTGTGCTTTTCTTCCTATCTTAGTGGGACAGGAAAGGAAAGAGAATGGAGAAGGTGGATTGCACAAATAAAAGCTTTTGGCGAAATGAAATTTTTTAATTTTACTGTAAAATTTAGCTAGTTCAGATGCCTAAAAAGAACTTCATGAAAGTCAAAAGGAGACTTCAGTAAATGGATCCATATGAAATAATACTGACGTGAAAATTAAAATCATTTCAGCAGTACTGTCCCGAAGAAATGACAAAATAATAAAAAGGAGAGATTCATTGTCAGGATGGACTGTAAATTTTAAGGGTAGGTTAGTGATCTCTAGGCATTAAGCTTTTTAATGACTAAGGTAGAATGTGAGAACAACTTTGTTTCTGTCTGCCCACTTAATGATTGGTAAATCATAAAAGGCAGCTACTGGTTTGCTGCATGCTGGTAGGCAACACATTTTCTCAATGCTTAATATTTTTTAGGAAAGCAGCAGAGTTAACATTGAGATTATAACTGGGGTCAACCAGTTAATAGTGCTATGACCTGGCCTCTACCGTTTAATAGCTCTGTGAACTTGGACAAGTTACTTAACTTCTCCTTACCCCAATTTTCTCAGATGTAAAATGGAGCTCTAGAGGTATTTTAGGGAATAAATGAGTTATTCTATAGAAAACACTTGAAATAGTACCTGGAATTTGGTAATCAATCTGTAAATAATAGCAACCCCTCATATACACATTAGCATCACATGCTTAGTCTCTAGAGAATCACATTCTGAGATGCTCACAAACACTTGAATTTAGTAAAATGCCACAAGTGATATCAGTAAATATTTTCTCTGACTCCGTGATTGCTGTATTCATCTGAGAGCTAAGGAAACAGTACCTGGATGTAAGTGATTTAACCACAGGTAGGTTCTTCAAAGGTATCTGAGAAGCTGAGGGACATGCACAGCTCTGTGCTTTGCCTCTCTAGTCCGTCTCTATTCACAGGAGGGAGTCATTCCTTAAACCACCATGTTTCATGATTAAGAAAAAACTGGTGAGATCCAGACAGAAGAGACATTAGCTAGAGATTAGTGCAAGTACATTTGCAGCTATTTGCTCTTCCTCAGCTATTTGTTGCCCTTCATCCCCTGAGGACTAGCATGCTTGGAATATCTCTCACAGTGGCTATCAGCCATTGTCCTTCAGGCTTGAAGTGGCTGCCAGCTATGTCCTCCCTCCCTAGTTGCTGAATTTTACTCACCTCTGACCTTGCATCCTGCATACTGCTGCCGTCAATTTCACAAGTGCTGCTACTGTCTCTCTAAGAGGTAGTAATACCAGTTGTACCAGCAGCTGCAGTAGTTAAAACCTAAGGGTTTTTCAAGTGGCAACGTTCCTTTTTTTTCCATTTGCTAAAATGCTACATATTTCAGGATTCAGACTTTATTGTCTCTTCAGTCCAGTGCTCACAACTCCAGATACACAAACTGGAGAAGTTGTGAGAGAGTCAATTAAATGTCCCACCACAAATGATGACTATTTATCATTGAAGGAATAAATAATAAAAACAGTTTCAGATTTAGGGAAGAAGATGTGGAAACAGAAATCCCAGTTTTCAATCCTAGTTTCAATATACTATGTTGTGAGCAAACCCACTTACTTCCCTCTCCTAATGTAAAATTGTTTATCTTAATTAGAAATGTAGAGATAAATCCTAATACTGGTTTTAACATCCAGATGAATTTTAAAGCTTTATACACACACCTGCAAAATGTGATGTATGATTATTGTAAAGGTGTTTATTAGTGTTCGCTAGGAAAGTTTTCAGAATAATTTGGCTCCTTACTGCCCACCCATAGGCAGCAGCTCTCTTTCAAAATATCATGCAGTTCAAATTTGTATATTGAAATCATCAGTAGAACTTGAGGAAGAAAGAGGGAACTCAAAAGAACAGAAGCGCTATTGACTGTCACTTAGTATTTGCTTTTTCTCCAAAGATGGATAATGCTTTATTATTACTATTCAAAATTTTCTTGGGAGAAAAATAGCTACCAATTTCTCTGGGTAATTAAAATGAAACTTGGCAAATCGAGGAGAAAAAGAAAGGTAGAGGCGATTCAAAGAGAAACTAATTGGACTGCTGGGGTAGACAGAAATGTAAGGTGATAGAGAACCATTTTTAAATAGGCAAAATGTGATTCTGGCTGGCCTTCTGTTATATTAATTATGCTTCTCTGACATGTCAGGTGATTGCACTCTAATGAAATTTGTGGGAATATACTTTGGTTTTTCTAGTTCATCATGAAAATCACACATTGTTCTTAGTAATACATTTTTTTCTTCATTGACAAGAGAAGTTAAAAATGCTAGTGTAGGGCTGGGGATTTAGCTCAGTGCTTAGAGTGTTTACCTCGCAAGCATGAGGCCCTGAGTTCGATTCCCGGTACAAAAAAAAAAAAATGCTAGTGTATGCGAGGCAAAGTTTCTGAATGATGACGTGAATGGAAAGCAGCATGTTCTTCTAGATTTCATAATGCAGGGTGTATTACAAAATGATGACAAAACATATCCACAGCAGCGGTATCAATAACAAAAAAACCAAGACTCCTGCCTTACCAGATGCACATTCACTTTGTAATTTAGCTCTTCTCCCATCTTTTGCATCTTTCTTGGATTAGTTGAGTTATTTTTAACTGAACTGAATTCAATTTAAGTTCAGAATTGAAACAAGAGTTTTTCCCCTAGAACTGAGCTGCCCTATCATCATATTCTTATAGATTATCACCTATTTCTTTCCAGAATCTATTAACAAACTTAAATTCAGTGAGGCAGTCAACCAAAACAGATGAGTGCTGTGTGAAAGCCTAGATACATCAGCCCTTCTGATGGTACATGGCCACCAAGTATTACAGTTGCTGTAACTATGAGCTGCCAAAAACAATTAAGATCATATTTACTAGACTTTTTTTCATATGGTGAATATTCTTCATTCTACTCCTGCTATCAATCTAAGCCAAAGGATAATACTGTAATAGCATCATATTTCTGAATGAACAGGATCACAAGGATATAGAGTAAAATAATATTTCAATGCAAAATTTCCATCTCAAGACAAAATCTCAGACATATTAACATAATTTTTAAATGTAAGTCATTTAATGATAAACTCTTCTTTAGTAAGATTTTCAGATCTGTTCAAACTTTTGGTGAGAGTATGAACCCCCATGAATGATGCTAAGTCCAAAGCAAAGCTGAAAACAAAGATCTTTGTCTTCTAACTTCAAATCAAGCCCTTTTTGATTCCTATGATTGGCTAACATAGTATTTTAAAAATACTTGTTTTTCCCCTCTTCTGCTATTATGAATGTTGAACCTCTCCAGGATTCTGTCTCCAACCCTGTTTTCTCTGTGGCACCAACCGCTACTGATATACAGGAACTCTCAGACCCTTCTCTTATTTCTTCCACCCTGCTGCAATGGTTATCAATTTGATCTAAACAGAAAATAAGAGGCTTTTGGGTTAACCAAGGATATCTGATTGCAAAGCAAAAGGCCTCTGGAAAAGAACAAGGCCAAACTGCACGAAATATGCAGAAACCAAACTCAGGAATCAAATATTGGAAGAGAGGCCCACTGATTTATTTGCAAAAGTGATAGAAAAACAACTGTAATCTTTGTGATCGTGTTTGGGGATGTTATTGGAAGCTTTGAATGGAATGGATTATTTATAGATATATTTTACTGAATAAAATTGCTTTTGGTTAAAATTGTGTGTTAATCAAAGAGCAATTGAGAAACATAACTTACATATACCTTAGACTCTATAATTTTGCTGTGGCATGGTCAGTCATTTCAATGCAAAACAAGACCAATAAAATGTCATATACATAAACCAACAAGCAATTTATAAAAGTTTTAAAAGCCAGGCAAAGTGGAGTTCAACCGCAGTCCCAGCTACTAGGGAGGCTGAGGCAGAAGAATCACAAGTGTCAGGTCAGCGTGGACAATGTAACAAAAGGAAATAGTTTTAAGAGTATAGAAGAGTATCAGAGGGCTGGGGATTTAGCTCAGTGATTAGAGTGCTTGCCTTGCAAACACAAGGCCCTGAGTTCGATCCCCAGCACCAAAAAAAAAAAAAAAAAAAAAAAAAAAAAAAAAAAAAAAAAAAAAAACAAAAACAAGAAGAGTATCAGACACTGCTCTCAGTGCTCTATATGCAGTTGTATGTTTATTCTTTGTAACAATCATAGGACATAGGTATTATTATACTCATCTTCCTCTTACTGATGCTTAAGGTCACATAGCTCGTAAGTAATAGAGGGAAAAATAGATCTTGATATTGTCAGATGGGAGAGTTTTACCCTTCATCACGACACAATACTGATCTATAATATGTAAATTAATTGAGAGTATGAAAAATGAAGATTTCATCAATTAATTTTTATGACTCTGTGAAATAACATAACAACAAACACTTACTGAGCATTTTCTCTTTGCTAAACACTGAACGATTTACATGGATTTTCTCATTCAATCATTTTTAAAAGTTTATGAAATGTCAGTGTTTGCAAAATAGTATGTAGCTAATATGTATTTGGCGAGAGAATGAAGTGAGTATTACCCTGATTCACAGATCACAAAATGAAGCACACAGTACATTTATCCAAGGCAACACAGTAAATAAGTGTGGAACTAGATGACTTTAATTATACAGTCTACAGAATCTGTTCACTTATTAAGCATAATAATCCTTCTTGTAAACCTCTGCTAAAATGTGAAGAAAACAATCCACAATATGATCAAGGTCTTGGGCGATTTGGACCCTGCCAACTTCTCCAGCCTTTCCACATCATCCTCTTTCTCCTCCAATTGTGTCTCTTAGGCTCTCTAACCCACGTTATTCACCCATAATCACAGTATTTCCTCCTTTGATAGCACCTTGTACCCACACTTCCTTCTGCTGGAAAATCTTTCATAATCTTCCTTTATCTATTTTATTACATTTATCCTTCCTCTCTCTCCTTAAACATTACTTCCTTAGGAATAGTTGCTCTAACCATTGCAGCTTAGTATAAACCCTCCTGACACTCCAATAATTGTGGTCATTTTAATTTGTTGCCAACATGTGAGTGTGAGGAGTATGTCTGTATTTGTGTGTGTATGAATGTGTGTGTGTGAGAAAGATACAGAGAGATTATTTGACAAAGACTGGCTAAGTTTCCAAATTGACCCTTTCTCCCACATAATGACAATAACTCTTTCATCAAGCTAAAATAATTTACTAGTTGTTGTGGCAAGAGTGTGATTAAGAGGCTAAAATGACAGAGTTGTGTTAATCTGCACCAATTATAGCCATGCCTGGCTCATTGAAAGCACATATAGCTGTTTGTTAAAAACATCAGTGTATCATCTCAACTAATCATCACAGTGACTCTTCTAGAGAGGAGTTATTACTTTGCCTGTCTGACAGATGCTGAACCTGTGGCTCTGAGAGATGTAGTAACTTTCCCAGGGTTCTAAATAACCACAATTATTGTTTTAAAAAATCTAGTTCAAATATTGTATAAGAACACTCCAATTAAAATATAAACAAAATTCATTAGAGCATTAACCTAACTTTATGCTATGACTATATATAAACTGGAAATGTTAAGTGTGTTCCATATTAGAAACTACTCTATGTAGAATGATGTATTTATAGGACAATGGAGAAGAATGTGACTGTAATGATAAATAATACAAGCATTAAGTTTTTTGTGAAGCCAAGAATCAGGTTATTTAAACTAAATTTCATTGTTTTAAATGACTAAAATATTTTTTAAATATTATTTTTTAAATATTATTTTTAAAATATTTTTTAAATATTAGCCACAGTACATGTAATGTTGAAACACTAAATATATCCCTTTGCAAATGAGAAATAAGACAAGAAAAATGCTAAAGTTGTATTAGTCCATTTTCCATTATTTTAGCAAAATACCCATGGCTGTGTACTTTATAAAGAAAAGAGGTTTGTATAGCTCAAAGTTTTAGAAGTTTTGAAGGCCATCATCAAATAGTTCCCGCAGATCAGCTGCTGGTGATGACATCGGGATGGCAAGAGTAGGAATGATCACACAATAAGACTGGAAGCCAGAGAGTGAGAAGGAGCCAGTCTCTCTCTTGTATAACGACCCGTTCTTGAGGGAACTCATCAAATCCAAAGAGAACTATGTCAATCCTTTCCATGAACAGTGCCCACAATGACCTAATTACCTTACACTAAGATACACACACTTGAAAGTTTCTACCACCTCTCAATCTTACCATGCTGAAGACCAAGATTCCAACACATAAGGCCTAAGGCGGCACACTCGAACCATATCTAAACCATAACAAAGATGAAATTATTTAGCATCACCCTGAAAGCTAAAGCAATTATAATTTTCATAAAAGAAAATTATAATTGTTAGATATCTGTAGTCAATATTAATATTAATCAAAGATTATTTGACTACTTAACAGAACAAAACAGAATGAAGAGAATTTAATGAAACATCCAATAAAAGAAATGAGAGTTACATTAAGGTGGAAAAGTCTTAAGCTTCATCCTTTGTACTTGATCAGGGACTCTGGGTTTGAGGCCCAGAAGCCCACATTTTAATAATCCCCTCAAGTATTTCTGATACATATTAATGTTTTCAAAAATACTGATCATTAGAAATAGAAATAAAAATTAAGGAAAGTCTCCTCTACTTTCTCCAAGTAATCAGTTAAAAATAGAACACAAAATATCACATTTTAAATGACATAGTGATACCAGATTTAACCAAAAGAAAAGAAAATCATTCAAGCAGACCAGTTAAATTTGAATTTCAAATCAGGATTGAGTAAATTTCTCATACTGTATGTCCTGAGCAAGTATTGCATAGAACAGAAATTATTCGTTTCTTTTCTGAAATTCAAATTGAACTGGATGCCCTTCTTTATATCAGGCAACAGTACAAATAAGAACAAAAATAAAATGTCAGTAGTAAACATAATAAGAAATGTCTAGAGCCTGTATGAAAAAATACTGTAAACTTTACCATAGGAAATAAAAATTCCATTGTGTTTGAGCTCTTCCTATGTACTTGTGCTTTTGAAGTTATTTCAAATTGTAGGTTCAAACATTTATTAACTCTTTAATCCTCTCATTAAAACTATGAGTTGGGTACAATTTGATAGTTTCAGTATTTCAAGACAGAGAATTTAAATATTTTCCCTCAATTCCCAGCAGTCCTTATTTCCATCCGAGCTCTCAGAATCCTAATCTTTATGGCCCACACTCCTATCAGTGCTCTTCTCTGCTGAGGTCCCCACAGCATGCCAGCAAAGTCTGCCTTCAATAGTCCAGGCTTATTCTGCCCTAATCCTCCAAATTTCTTCCCTAACATCAGTCCAGTGGTTTTTGGACATCACTTCAGGTATAGTGATAGCAATGAACCCAGTTCTCAGTGCCAGATTTCTATATTAGACAGCTTTTTTATTACTTTAACAAAATAGCGTGGATAGTCAACTTATTGACAGGGTAGGTTTACTTTGGCTAATGGTTTTGAAATTTTCAGCCCATGGCTTTGGGCCTGTGACAGCATAGTGTATCATGGCAGGATCCTGTGGAAGAGGAAGCCTGTTACCTAGTGGTCACTTCTGAGAGAGAGAGAGAGAGAGAGAGAGAGAGAGAGAGAGAGAGAGGGAGAGAGAGAGAGAGAGAGAGCCTTACTGAGGTAGGATAGAAGAGATAAAGATAGGTGAAATGAGACAAGGAAAATTGTGACATGAAATTGTATTTTTAAAAAGCTGCATATTCAGGAAACAATAAAAAATACCCAAGGTTACAATGCTCTTGTTTTCTTGTTTTACCCCTAAGCCTATTTGTCTTTCAGATCCCTCACTCCCAGCCTCCTAAGGGTATTAAAGATACAATGAGTTTATAAATTTGGTCTGTGTATTTCTTCCAGTACTACAGCTCCATAAATTCCAAGAACTTCTACTCTCAAAGCAACATTACTATTAATGTACCAAACCTCCAAACGTCAAACACACACAAAGGGTTTACTTTTGAACCTGCTTGATAAAGTCAGCTTTTGTTATAGTCCACTAATGAGCAGCCTGATTTCAAGGAAACAAACACTGAGTAAACGATAAATGATGGAAAACTAAGTACCCGCAAGCCGGAGAAAGAGGTGTCTCAGCCCTGGAGCACCCCACACTACTTTCTGGGCGTGTACTTCTTTGATTTTCTTTAATAAGTGTGCCTAAGCCTCTCACTGACCCTTCCTGAAATGGTTTTCTGGAACGAAGTCTATGAACTGACTGAGAGGGAGGTGAATTGCGCACACCCTCCCCCGCTGGGAAGGAGACACCTTAGAAGTCAGCAGGTGACATGACTCTCGGGTCAAAGGCATGCCTACAGTGACCTAACTTCTTACTAGGCTCTGCCTCTCAAAGGTTCTGCTACCTTCCATTAGTGCCGCAAGCTTGGGACGAAGCCTTTAAAACGTTCAGCATTTCAACACATAGGGACATGTTCAAAGAGAAACAGTGGGAAGGTCAGACAACGTGAGTTCCTTGTCTGGAACAAAGTTACCTAGAAGAGTAGTCCAGGCAGCTCCCTTGACTGAGTCCCAAACCTGAGATTACTGTGCATCTCTTATAGCTAAAACCCCCAATGTCCACAGCAATGCCCCTGTTGAGAATCCGCAGGGACCAGTCCCACACAATGAGGCGGTCCCTTGGCCCTGGAGCGGCCATCATGTGTGCTCTCTGCTTTTCCTCCTGTGCCGCCATACTGTGTGGCTGTCTTTAACACGGTTTTTGCCTCTCACTTTCTGGGTGCTGTCCTTCAGCCACTTATCTTGGCTGCCTATTTGTTGTCTTGGTTCTTTGTGGAGGACGTCAGCATTGAGCACTTCTATGCAGTAATCTTGGACATACTTTGAGGGATCCTGATTTTGAATTGATACTTCTCTTTGAATGAGTTATCAGATTCTAAAGAAGTCAACGTTATGGTCCAATGTTACGTCCCTCCAAAGCCTCATGCACCTGGAGTCAGGGCTTGTAGAAGGTGATTGGATTTTAGGAGCTACAGCTGGCTTGGGGTTAGATGGTGGGGTCTGGTCAGAAGAGGTGGTCACTGGGCTTGTGACCCAGAAGGGTGTATCACCCTCCTTGCCTCTGCCCTTCATCTCTCTACCTTCTAGATGCCAGCACATGAGGAGATCTCTTCCACTTGGGCTCTTCCACCATGCTGCCAACTATGCAAGAACTGAAACTTCTAAAATATGAGCCCAATAAACCTCTCTTCTGAGTGGCAGGTGTCAGGTACTGCGTCTTGACGATAAGCAAAGGAGCAGAAACATCCAACATATTTTTTCTTAGCTTCTAGTAGATGAAGCAACTACAGTGCTAAAACATGTAATATGATAGATATTTTCTCCCATAAGCCTCCCATCAAGGCTTTGAGATGATTGCTCTAACTAGACATGCTATAGATGCAAAACAAAGAAATAAACAACAATGACAGAAGCTTAAGGTGTTTAAGTTATATAAATTGTGAGTGGGAAAATTGAGATTTAAAGCCAGTCAGGTATTCTGTCTGATTTCCTTCTGTGCGCAAAACTGCGCTCTCATCACCTCTGGCCCTTCCCCTGTTTATGTTTTCTCTCTGTGAAAAATGATGTTGACATTCAGCCTGACAATCAAGTCAGCCCAGACCTTGCTGACCTTCAATTCCTTCTCCCCTTTCTTTCTTGTCCCATAAATCCAGTCAGTCTCCAGATCTTGTTAATTTGTTTAGATTTTCCAAATTCTTATTCGGTTTATTCGTTACCATCACTTTTATTATTTTTGCTGCAAAGTTTAATAATTTCTCTGCTCTTGCCTATACTGTTGTTCCAATAGCTTCTGCCTGGTTCATTCTTACATTTGAAACTTCTAGTAACATACCAGGCTTGGAGAGGATGCTTAGCCCATAACTGCTTCTATTAACAAGGACTCACTTTTCTTTGTGTGCAAGAAGGCAGATCTATTAACTTGGAAGAAATATTCCAATTATGTTTTTCAGTAAAGGCTGGTGCTTTAAGGGTTGAAGA
Source organism: Hystrix cristata (assembly GCA_004026905.1). Classification (NCBI taxonomy): domain Eukaryota; kingdom Metazoa; phylum Chordata; class Mammalia; order Rodentia; family Hystricidae; genus Hystrix; species Hystrix cristata. The sequence goes on from PVJO010024633.1 coordinate 23,211, forward strand.
TCAGGTAGATAAATTACAAGACGGCCAACTTCAGACTTCTTTTTGGACATTGGTCTTCCATCTGCTGGGCAGAGACATAAACAGCCTAGCAAGGATGAGTGACAGCCCGTGACAATGAGCAGCCTTAGGAAAATGCAAGTATTTGTGTTGGAAAAAGAGTTCAGTATGTTGCTAGGAGGTCTTATGTAGAGAGTGGTGGAAGTATTGGTTGGATAGATTCACAAATAAATAGCCCTGATGTCTGTTTGGATTCCAGATGGCAGGCTCTGAAGCTCACGAGGCAAGAAAGGTCAGCCTTGCTAACAAATACAAACATCTCACCTGCAGGGGCCATGAAAAAAGTGAAGTCGAAAAGGGCAGCAGACCAGCTCTTCCTGTCGGCGTTGCCTTTCAGCTGGATTCACAGCCCTTTAAACACAGACGGGACACGAAAGAATGCTTAGACCTGCTGCCTTGTTTTACCCGCGGGAGACGTGGCGCTTGAGTGAGCATGGAACACGGTTAAGAGTGTGGACCCAGGAGCCCCGTGCAAATTCCGGCCCCACGTGTCACAGGCTGTGTGAGCCTGGGAGAGTCCCTCGGGGCCCTGGCCTTCGGGTCTCAGGTAGGTCGCCTTGGCTACCAAGCCTGATCCTGTGTCCAGTCGGAAGTGGGTGACTGGTGACACGGACCCAGCGTGGCTCTTGTCAGACTTGGTGCCTGACAAGACATTAGGGACTGTCCTCTGTCTGGCGTCCCTGAGCCTGTGCTCCTTCCTGTGCCCTGAGGGTCCAGGAACCAGGAACACCTGCCTACCTTTCATCCCGGGGCCAGACCGATGCTCTCGCTGCCTGGGTCGCGGCCAATCAGGTGGCTGTGGGGC